>RQTK01000124.1:730018-742745 GCA_003991915.1 Elysia chlorotica | reverse complement strand
GGCAAAAGGTCTGAAAATAGGTGTAAGACTATATTTGGGCAGTCGGTTAAGACGTCGTATTTCCATTCTAAGATGAGTTGAAAGCTACTGCGTCGTTCGTCTTACGACCCTTAATCTTGTGTGTCAGCACGCAAACTGTCAGACGTTTTTATTGGAACCATCTCCGATACACGTTAACAAACGAACACACTAAACTTAACCAAATTTCAACTGTTCCAAAGATCTCCAGAAATAAAGTGTATGAGTTTGATTTGGTGCTTGTTTATTAATGCGTTTGATTGGTTGCTATTCTTTCTAAACATAAGCTTTAGTTGAATGTGCTAAATTTAATTCCATCGTGTGAGTAACACAGAGAAGAATTTGAAATGCCACATGAGCAAAAATGAATAAACATTTTAAGTAAAAACTTAAAATGCTTACTAATTTTGGTTCTTGTGGGATTTCAAATTTTCTTCTAAATTTCTGAAGTGGAAATTCACTGTATTACAATGTACTGGATAAAATATTGGTACAGTCTAGGCCCTGGTCGCCTAAATACGATACTTCATAATTATACGTTTGATTGTTTTCCTAATATTTATTTTATTTGTTGTTGCTGTTGTTGTTGTTATTGTTATTGATCTTGTTGTTGTTCTTGTTGTTATTCTTAATGGCCATGATGACTGTATTTTTAATACTATAATTTATCCTCATTTTGTTTATACATGCGACGTAGTATTTTGATTATGTATACATTCGAGTCAATGTCGGTCCAGTAGACATTAGAGACCTCGCAACCACGGGACCCATAGCGATAAACGGGGACGAACAGTAAGAATAGTGTACCTACATCTAATTACAGCTAGATCATACACACCGGGAGCCAATCAGCTATGAGAAAATCCCATGGGTGAGGGCGCGATTATGCCATCCGCTAATGTTGTATGGACAACAATGCCTGCATTGTTGATCCAGTAAAACCATCCAGGGACGTATAAACTGTCAAAAAGGCAAAACGACAACTATTACAATCTCTGTCTGTGTGACAGCACGTAACAACAGTGAGTTAGTCTTGGCTCCTGTCCGTGATACATGTATAGCATAGTTGGCGAAAAAGATGGATTAAGGAACTAACAAATTAAAACGAAACACGAAACATAAATCTGCAGTCACAATGAAGGCCTACCTGTGATCAGCCTTTAGGTCTGAGACAACCGACAATAAAAGTAGTGACTGTTCGGAGAAAGACGCTGTTTTTTATTTCTACGTCCGATACAACGGCGGATTCCAGTGCTAAAATACCGGTATCCAGCATATTTGTGCTCTCTCTCAACGGCACAGATTTCTATCACAGCCGGTTACGTTGCACTCATACTCATCCGGACAGTATAAAACATATATACGGCAAGTCAGATACTTGAGTTTGAGTTTGAAGTTTGCTACTTAGCGACAAAGCTAACGCGTCACTCTGGTGGGTCCCAAAATTAACGTCTTACAATTAATCGTGCAGGCACAGAGATGCATTGCAGGGATGACATGCCTGTCTCAGCCAGTCACAATAAACTGACACCGACTCAATTAGTAGGGGGCGAAATTGGACAGATACATGTACTTTTTTGGCTGGTCGGGGTTTTAAATCAGGATCCTCCCAATTGAGAGACCAACACTCTACCACTTGTGTAAGTGTCTCCCCCACTCCTCCCTGACAAGTCAGACACACATGGTTGGACCTCAGTTTAAACGGCCGAGCGGCATCGTTCAACAAATAATATGAGAGGAAGAGAAAGAGAGAAAGAGAAAGAGAAAGAGAGAGAGAGCAGCTGTTTTTCTCTGGGTTTAACGTCACCTATATGTTTCCTAAGGGATCGTATACGGCGTAAAATGTGTTTAAACAGTTGGATTCTCGCAATCTGTAGATAAATCAAAATGTGCGACCGGAGATCCCTCTAGCCACATGGTATCTGAATCTGAGGCGCAACTTAAGGGACTTTTGTGGTTGTTTTTTTAATTGTTCTAGGGTTTTTACTGCCCTTGTGGCCGGCGCGTTTGGTTTTCCCGGGGGTGCCAGGAACAACGCCAGTAACCCAGTGGAAGCCCTCTCGTCCTTCTGTACCACAGGCAACTTTAGGTCGGTGACCGCACACGTTCTGCTATTTGTTTTTTGTTTGTTGATTTAATGAAGATTGATGTGGTACAGTTTAGCTATAATATTTACAAAATTGACCTGATGTCCTGAATGTCAGTAAAACCATGGAAGCTCTCTGGTCCGTTTGTATAACAGGTAACTTTAGGTAAGCCCAATCTTGTCTTATTGGTGGTTTCGTGAAGTTTATTACAGTGTACCTACAAAACTGACTACTTATAATATACATTTACAAAATTTACGTGGTGCCACCAGCAACGCCAGTAACCCAGTGGAAGCCCTCTCGTCCTTCTGTACCACAGGGAACTTTAGGTCGGTGACCGCACACGTTTTCTTGTTTGTTTTTGTTTGTTTGTTGATTTAATGAAGATTGATGTCGTACAGCTTAGCTATAATATTTACAAAATTTACATGATGTCATGAATGTCAGTAAAACCATGGAAGCTCTCTGGTCCGTTTGTATAACAGGCAACTTTAGGTAAGCCCAATCTTGTCTTATTGGTGATTTCGTGAAGTTTATTACAGTGTACCTATAAAACTGACTACTTATAATGTACATTTACAAAATTTACGTGGTGCCATCAGCAACGCCAGTAACACCATATAGTCCCCCCCCCCCCCCCTTCTCTCTCTCTCTCTCTCACACACACTCTCTCCCGATAGGCCTATCTATCTAACTATCTATCTCTCGTCCTTTTGTACTACATGAATTTTTAGGTTAGTACTACGCCCACATACCACCCCTGATGATCATTTATGAAGATAATTATGCAAAATAAAAGAGCCAATCAAAGCATAAATGTGCTGATCATTGTAGCATAGAACGTCGCCATTTGCAAACACAAACAATTTTTAATAGGAAGAGGAAGACTAGGTCTGAGATGGAGATTTGAAATTAAGCATCAGTTCTGAATGCAGAGGATAAACAATGCTACTGTTAGTGAAAAGCAGAACACTACCTGTACTCATAGTTGCCTACAAAAAATGTTATTATAAAGATTACTCAAAGAACATGTTGAACTCTTTTTAGTTGGGCTCTTTTGTAGGAAAAAAATAGCTGAAATAAAAGATGTCTTTAGACACCCTCCTTTTTTCATAAACACATCTATTGACAATTGGAATAGCAAGAACAATGAAGACTCAACGAAAACGCCACAATAATCTAAATCTAAATCTAAACCTAGCACGATTGAACTCTGCGTGAGAAAGGTGCAAGGATAACACGGGCAGAGCGTTAAAAGTTTCAGACTTTTATTGAGCTACACCATTTAAAAAACCCAGCCGGCAGAACAAGTCAGACATAGGGAAAGAAGAATGAAAAGTAGGGATGAGACAGAGAGAGAGAGAGAGAGAGAGAGAGAGAGAGAGAGAGAGAGTTAATAATCAGGAATGCAAAATATAGCCAAAATCAAAGGCATATGTAATCAAACAAAGCAACTAAAATATACACACGTGGAACTAATTACAAAACTCCTAATAGCACCATACCAAAGGTAAATATGAATTCGATACAAGAATGGTTGAAATGCAGAGAATACCAACAGTAATGTCGATGTAGAAAGCCTAATGCATTAATTGGACATCCTAAAATAAGTTACGTCATCTAGGCAAAAAGTCTCAGCCCCTAGGGAGACAGAGCCAGGAAATGGGGACCAGGTCTCAATAATATTTATCATCACCTACAGTATGATTTGTGCATGGCGAAGATATTATTACCTCTCCATAACACAGGCAATAATCCCAAGGGATACAACTATTAATACATGGCAGTGCAGTTAGTAAAAAAAAAAACAGGCAATATTATAGCAGTACTTTACTTCGACAAGCTACTTCACGATGACAAAATTAATAGCGACTCGGAGCACTCTGTCCAACACCAAAAGAAGTAAATCACTTACACAAAACCAGAGATGAGAATAAAATTACTGTATGAACTTAATTACACATAACCCAGAGCACAAGCTTTAGCAGAACAGGTAGAACCCAAAAAAATCGCTACATGACTAATAATACAGCATGTAACACAAAGAGCAAAATTAAAACAAATCAGCACTCATAACAAAGGGGACAACTCATTTTCTCCATGTCTCCAACCCTAATAAGGAGGAATAAAACACGTGCCTAATGCTAAAACAAATAACTAAACAGGATTTAAATACTACCCCAGTAAAACAGACTTTAAAATATAGATTTCAGTCCAGGCCGCAAGCGAGACAAAAAACATGTAATAACCCGTAGACACCTATGTTTTGTATATGTATCACATGGTCCTCAAAAGTTACACGTTCGGAATCTAGAACAAGGGGAAAATATGAAAATACAAAAAAAAAAAAAAAACGTAAAAGAATTTACCTCAGGGCGAGCTCAGCACATCGGACAGATAATTGCACTTACAAATTACCTTCAAGAAGTGAAGTGATAGATAAAAATTGTATAGGAGTTCAGACACAGGACGTCTGACCACTGGCCATCTCTGATCCCAACTGATCAGTCCATGCGCTCTTGGTCAGGAGATCGAGATTGCTCGGCGCGCCTCGCGAGCTGATTGGCGGTCACGCGCCAATACAGACAGATACAGTAAAACATATAAAATTTGAGTTGAGGAAAAATGCTGTAAAGAAACGAGATAGATACAAACAAACCAAGCTCACATCTGTAGAGGAGCCCTATCAATCATGTTCCAGTATCTACAACCTTTCTTTCCTATTCACTGTACAACTAAAATACAATTTCATCCCTCTATCTGAGACTTGGTCTTCCTCTCTTTCTTTTGAATGGCATGCATCGATTGTCCATAATAACCATTAACAAAATGGTAAAATTACGTTTCATACGTACATGTATACAAAATGACCAGAAAAAATCCTAATGTAGCCGAAACTTTTTACAAGTTAAACTACAAAATTGTTAGGCTTTATTGTCCTTAATACTAAGTTGGCGATTGCTTTATTTTATATTATTTCCACATATGTTAATTTACCTCTATTTTTTAATTGAATCTCGAGCTTCAAATTAATAAATGCAGCTTTTCAAGAGTTGTGATTTAGCCATTCTTTATACGTTTTATAACGTACATAATTAAGCATCTGTAATAACATTACGATAACGGAGACACATACTTATTAAAAAAAAAAGCTATTTTCTGACAGACCTAACCATGGGAACTTCCTGCCACAAGCTACGCCCGCTCCTTACAGCATCAAAGTAGTATCACCGACTGGCGACATGTACAAACCTGGGCAAGCTGTCTCTGGTAACCTGAATTATTCTCACAATTTGGTTCAATGCAATGGCACTGACGCTTTATCCATTGATATAAATTAATACAATAAATTATATCGAAAACAAAGTTTGGATATGCCTAAGGTACAAACTGAACTGCATAGAGTTTAATAACCTGTCAACTTAAGTTAAAGAGAAATGAATCATATTGAATTATATATAAACAACACTATATAACTGCCGCTTCTTGCTCTCTCTCTTTCTCTCTCTCTCTCTCTCTCTCTCTCTCTCTCTCTCTCTCTCTTCTCTGTCTCTCTCTCTCTCTCTCTCTCTCTCTCTCTCTCTCTCTCTCTCTCTCTCTCTCTCTCTCTCTCTCTCTCTCTCTCTCTCTCTCTCTCTGTCTCTCTCTCGTTTTCTTTCTCTCTGTCTCTATCTCCCTGTCTCTGTCTCTGACTGTTAGGCTTATAACTAGGTTCCCTGTAGAATCCATTACGGAAAAGAGGATATCAGTCATGATACAGACCTTGAACCTCCTGCTCTGTGGTCTGACAACTTAACCAAGTGGCGCATTTTCGCTGTTTTGTTGCATTTGTCCATTTTAGTGACGATTCAAAGCAACGGAGCCAGTACCTTCAAGGGATTCTTCATGCAAGGTGATGCGACAGAAGCATCTTTTGCAGGGGAGTTAAACTGTCCAGGTATGGTTTTATAATGATTACTTCCCTTGCGATACGCATAAAAGTGTAAAGATGCGCTCTCAGTGATAGTCTCATAATAATTGTCGCTCCATCATGTTAGGCCTACTATTAGTGAATTTTGGATTTCATCATACAGTGGATTTAATATCTGATGAGCTTTAAAAAGGTGAAGACATACGAATAGATCATCTTCTTTCGTGCCTCTATTGTATTTTTACTTTGGGTTCTAGTGGTCTGCTGTCATCAACTAGCATGTTTCGCGTACGGGCCCAAGGACTAACGTCTGGCAATCTAATATGGTACCACATAGAGATAAAGCTGAGATACCAGGATGATCAGATGATTGTGTTATATTGACATGGCACCTACATATATTTCTGACTGTATTAAGATGTATGCACTTGCTAGGCATCTTAGATCTTCAGCTATCCTTGTTGTACCACATAGAAACTATAAATCAACAGGCCAACGATCTGTTTACCATCTCGGTCCAAAAGTATGGAACAACCTTCCCAAAAACATTAGGGAAGCACCTTCCTTGGAAATTTTCAAATGCATGCTGAAGTTTTACCTTTTTGACGATTCAAATTGAACCGGTGAAACTTGTAAATACCTATAATGATTGCTTGTGGCTTTTGAATGTAATATTGTATTATGTCAACATTATATGATTATTATTCTTTTGTACATGTGATAATGGAAATTGTTAAGCGCACTGAGCATGATTGTTCATGGAAGTGCGCTATATAAATGCAATATATTATTATTATTATTTTATTATTATCATCAACGCGGATCAAGCAGTCTCTTCGGTTAAGGCTGGATGTTAAAACCGACGTGGGTACAATATAATCGGCTGAGAACCCCTGGTAACCTGGCCTCTATATCTATGAGTGACAATGCGTTAAATTATTATACTATATCTAGGGATCTGGCCGCAATATCGCCTAGTTGTTGACCATCGACGTTAATAAACTAACCAAACCATTTCACCAAACAAAAGAACAAATCCCTCTCCTAGTTAAAAACTCCCTTGGCTCAAGCGTGATCTCTAACGTCGATGGAAGCCAGAGTATGTATCCAGTATTCTGGCGATCAATTTATACTGACACCGACCAAACCAGTACCGTTAAATCGCTGGAACTGGATTGCAATTTGAACTCGCGACCTTCTCAATCTACGCCACGCGCTCCACCCTTTGATCAACAAGCCCACCCAACCAACCAACCCTCTATAATCCGTAGGTTTCGGACACCAGGTCACCTTCTGCGGGCGGTCAGGCATTACACACAGCGATGCGACGCCCAAGACCAAAGTCCAGTGTAGGTGGACTCCGCCGGACTTTCAGATTGGCAAAGTCCAGTTCACGTAGGTCGACGCAGCTTTATTTTGGCTTGCAAAAACCACAGCAGTGCTGGAACTAGTTGTCAGAAATTTGGAGGCTTTTTTTGTTTAGTTTGTTGACTGTTGTTACTATGGTGAAGCATAATGGTTTTTTTTTTTGTTTCGTTTGCTTGTTGTTATTTTTGTTGTGTTTCGTTTTCTGCTTTGTTGTTTTGTGTGTATGGGGGGAGGGGGGGTGCGTGTGTTGTTGTTTTGCTGTTTTGGATTTTGAATTCCCGTTAAGAGAAAATAAGATATACATCTACATTCAATTTACATCATTTTCAAACCTTTAGGCCTACAAGATACCGATAATCATTTTGTTAAAATATAATCAACATATTTTTTTAAGCATCATCATCATCAATAATTATTACATTAATCATTACGTCTCGCTAACAGGATACATGTATTTTATTTATATCACATAATCACATCACATTATTGATTCGATTTCAAATATCTACCACTTGCAGAGCAACAATCGTTGAGAACTTTTCCATTTTCTGGACCGGTGTGAAAAGCGAAGCGATCCTGTCTCCGGATCCAACAAGTGAGTCAACGCCCTGCTATAAATTCAATCAGTTTTGAGCCGTGTAAATATTGTTTAACGGAATTCTTTTTCAAAACTCCCCTTGACATTATTAAGAGTGCTACCCTAGGCCACCAAAAATATACCATGAGCATGATCCAAGGCGTCCAAAAATAGGATTTGGACGCCTTGACATGATCCTAACAGTTGACTTATTCTATTTTTAAATTCTAACCAAAAAAAAATGTCAAAAGTGTTGGTCGCACCAAAAAGTGTCAATCATTTCGTGCAGCAATGAGGAATGTCAGTCCACCGAGAAATACGGAACATAGTAATTAGAGGAAGTTAACTCGAATATAGGATCAGGTTTGCCTAGCAAGCAATAGGGGGTGAGAAAGGTCCAACGGTGTGACTATTCTCGTCTTAAAAGAAAGAACATGAAAATGAACATGACGAGATAATTATTTAGATCTGCCAAAAATGGGCACAAAGCATTTTCTGCATGTTGAACATTTGTAATGTCTTCTAACCAAGGTTTCAAAAATATTTAGAAAAAACTAATTTGAAATCCTTGCTTCTAACATGTGGGATGACTTTTTGCGAAATCTCACTCCTAAAAAAGGTGGGGGAAAAGATTTATTACTTAAAGAGCCTAGGGGCCAAATACTATGTCGAAATAGCCGGTATTTCATTCCCTTTTTCGGTCTAGATTGATAAGCAAGAGGTCCGCGGTTTGAATCTCAGCTATTGCCTACGTGTCTGTATATGCCTCCTGCGGAATCCAGGATTAATAGTCATTATTTACCTTGTGCTGCTAGAAAGTTTTAATAATCATCAAGGTAGTATTTATTTTAGCTTGAAGCTTAAAGGTAAAACACAACTAATATGATACGGTATTAAACTCGATTAATATCAAGATTAAGATGTTCTGGTTTTGCCGTTGTTGTTGTTTTTGTCGTCGTTGTTGTTAATGTTGTTGCTTTTATAGGCTACACAACTAAACAATTTTGATAAAACTTATTTAATCCCATACATTTGCATAAAAACATAATCTTCCATCTGAATGGCAACCAGGCATGACATACGAGCAGAAATCTTTACAAGTGAGAGAGCAACTGATGGGCCAGCTCCAACAAGGAGCCTCCAGTAAGTACGATTGTCTTAATCTCATAGGTACAACATTGTGGTAAGCTTGCGGCACGTCTTGAGATATGTGAATAAGAAGACTTGTGACGGTTTGTAAGCTACCGCGACATTGTACTTACGACCCCTAATCTTTAAATGAAATGAAAAGGAAATACTGGATTCACAATTAGAATGGTAATATTTTAAATACATGTACTCGTCTAAAAGAATTATTATAAAAAATGACGACGGATGCCACTATAACGGTATTAAAGCACTGAAAAAAGTATTTATCATAAATTCAGAAAAATCGTACGTTTATTTTCTACGACACAGAATTATGGTTGGAATATTAATTACACAACGACTTGTAGGTTAAAATCAATTTAGTGTGTTATTTAAGTTAAATGTTTAAAGTACAAACCTAGTTTATCGAATACGATTCCCGACTTGCTCGGTCGCAACTACAGCCTCATCCAAGTTTGTTTGGTTAAGTTTGAAATCATGAACTCTCAAACAAGCGGATCTAAAGCTAGAAATTCGTAACCCAGGCGAATGGTTGAGCTTGGGGCTCTGTATCGGGATATAACTGGTTCCAACCCACAGTCAGCAAAGTTATTTGTTTGAATTCCGTCCACGACTTGTGCCAATGCATCCATACTGTGACTAGGCTGTCTCTCTCTATGGCAGCACGAAAAATAGTCTTTGCACCTCACCGCGATGAAAACTAGCTGCTGACGTTGAACGTTAAAAAACCGATGAAAATCTAAAAACCCAGCAATAACTCTATCAGCTACCACCAGCCCCCTCTTACATCCAGCATGACTACTGTCTTACTAATATATATTTTATAATGAATTGCTTTATGTAACTTCCCTGGACGTATTGGTGTATGGTCGAGACGCATCCCAGTTCGTCTCCTGTGACATTTGGACAGATTTCACCATCTGTGATTGTGAGCTCTCTCTTTCATGATGTCTACCCGACGGGTAATGTAACGTGGATTGTTGGGGTGATGCACAGTCTCTGTTGTAGAGCCCAGCTATCGGTTATAAAATTATATATTGTAGCGGGGCTTCAGACAGTGATCCAACATCCACTGGCTCAACACAAATAATAAAGTTAACTCCTTCTTGTAGAAATATTGAAGAATAACTTTATTAACTATAAATACGTCTAGGGTATTGAAAATGTTATAATGAAATCTCGACAGCAATTAAATCCACAGCTGCAATAACAATCTGTGAAAAACTTCCACAAGTACACACTTGCTGGACATGGCAGTAATGTTCGCCTCGCTCATCCTTTTGAGCAGCTCATCCAGTGTCGCCAGGCGCTGTTCGAACGTCTCTGTGTGGATCACCAACAGGTCGTCGACGTAAGCGATCACATTGTCCATTCCGTCAAGCAGGCTCTTGACAGCACGGGCGAGAGTAGCGCCGGAGTTCATCATGCCGAATGGCATCCGGACAAACTCATAGTGCATGTCCATGGTGACAAATGCCGTCTTGGGAATGTCTTCAGCACGTACTGGTATCTGCCAATACCCTTTGCTCAGTCGATCTTGCTGAAAATTTGTCCTTCGAGACCTTGAAAAACTTCTGCAGGGGGCGTAGCAGGATGGGGGTCGAAAACGGTCACTTTGTTGAGGCGCCGGTAATCGATGCACACTCGATTTGACCCATCCTTCTTCTTAACGACTACCACTGGTGCAGCATACGGGGATGAGCTCTTTCTGATAATGCCCATTTCCTCCATCGTCCGCATCTCATCACGTAGGGACTCCCTCATGGCGAAAGGTACTCCATAAGGCTTCTGGCGAATGGGTGTCCCGCTCGTGAGGTCGATACGACAGAGCTTGCCAGTGTCGTCTGCTACCGACTGGTCGCCGCTCTCAGGATCTTCTTCAATGATTACAACACCTGCTATCCATCCCTATCTCTCTCATGCCCCGTTCCTCTCTCTTCCTCTATAGCTTTCTTCAAACAAACAACCACAAACTTGTCACACTGATTATGTGATCTTGGCCAGTGTAGCCTTGTTGAATGGTTTATATGTAATTTTGCAATATATTGAAAAACAATATAAACACCAGAAAATACAAGATGGTTAACTAAACTGTAAAGCTAAATTGTGAATTCATGGGCTGTTGCATTATATTCGCCGTAGCTATTAATAACGTCCTACACTTTGTTTTCTTCCTTTTGCAGGCTTAGTGAACCGGCTTCAGTCACAGCTTGGTCCCAACGGCAGTGAGTACCATTAATTTCTATTAACATGTCTTTCTATATTGCGCGACTTAAAAGGCTACAGTTTCTTATAGTAAACACTTAGCAGTTGGAGTTCAGACAAACGCTAATGGCGGGTTTTCTGTATCCGGGAACCTGCCAATCAGGCTCCTTGTAATTCTGTTCTATATCTATTCTGTGGTGAGTAAAAAAACATCAACTTCTATGACAGCAGTGCGACTGTCAGCCCAAATTTCCCGTCCTTCTCTGAGTTTTTTGTTTTTCGTGTGTGTTTGGGCCGGTTGGTAGACTTAAAAATATAACAGGCCGCGTCCCCGGCAACAAACAAACATTTGCATTTAGAATTAAAGTTAGCTATACACAATCATGTGTCATTAAAACACTGGGTAGAGTTAGGACAGTTTAAATTTTCAGTACAGCACAGTGTTAGGCTTGTAAGCCGAACGAAAAATACTCACTGAGCATTATTCTGTTCTAACTCTGATAGTAACTGAAGATAAATAGATCACAGTTACCTGTGTTAGGCAGAAACTGTGTTCACTTCAGTAAGTTCAAGAACTTTGCATGTTGTTATGGAGGCATGGGGCCGGCGGGTAGGCTTTAAACATAGCAGACTTAGATACGTGCGCCCTAACAACTTGACCTGCTGGTGATAAAACAGAAGGCCTTGGTACCTGTAGAGTCAAACTATAATATTGCTAATTAGTAATAGTTTTATTATGACTGACAGTCAGACTGATTCGATACAACATACATAGAAGAAAAAAGTCAGAGGGAGATAGGTAGAGAGGTAGAAGGAAATAGGGAAATAGTGAGGGGCTTGGCAGAAGACAGACAGACAGACAGACAGACAGACAGACAGACAGACAGACAGACAGACAGACAGACAGACAGACAGACAGACAGACAGACAGACAGGGACAGAGAAAGAGACACAGAAGAAAGAGAGAGACAGACAGACAGACAGACAGACAGACAGACAGACAGACAGACAGACAGACAGAAAGACAGACAGACAGACATACATACAATTGTATAGAATTAAAGTACATTAAGTCCATGTTTCTTTTGATAAATATCGCGTATAGGGTTATTATTTTTACTGGATAATAGTCATTGTTTCTAAGCATAATTATAAAATACATTTTTGAATGAAATAGATTCACTGTTCATTTCCGTCACTTTCACTCGTCTGCAGTTGCTAGACTATTTGACCAGTCCCAAAAACAAGGACAATCAAGTAAGTAGAAGTGACAAGTCCTTTATTTAGTCATTAGTAAAATTCTAAAACACAGGAAAGCGCTGAAATATACTGTTCGATTATTATTATTATTATTATTATTATTATTATTATTATTATTATTATTATTATTATTATTATTATTATTATTATTTT
>RQTK01000124.1:696270-721906 GCA_003991915.1 Elysia chlorotica | reverse complement strand
AACAACAACAACAACAACAACAACAACAACAACAATAATAATAATAATAATAATAATAACAACAACAACAACAACAACAACAACAACAACAACAACAACAACAACAACAACAAACAAAATAACAATAACCACAACACCAATAACACCAACAACCGTTATTGTAACGATCATGATAATTACTAATGTCAACGTTGGTGATGATGGATATTTATAAATCAAGTTGACTGCAGTGGTGTAACAAGGCACACAATCATTAAATCATTTTATGTAGGCCTACTCAAAGATTTACAAGTGGGGGTGTCTCCTGCTCCTACCCCACACAAAAAGTTAGATCAATATTCTGTGGGTGTACCTGACATTATTGTTGAGCTGTGAGGCTGTTCATTTCCTGATGTATAGGAGAGTTGAGATGGGCTTTAGGTTGGAATATTGGATCGGAAACTGGAATCAAACTCAAACTCGAAACTCCTGGGGAGAGCTCTCTCACTCTCAGTTTCTCGCTCTTGTAGACTCTCACCTTCGATTCTAGAATCTAGATCTCTATCTCTCTCCTGTCTACATTTAGAAGATTTTTTAGAGCTGAGATATTTTAGGCTGTAATCTAGATCTAGATCTAACTAGTCTAGTCGAGATCGATACAAAGAGGGGCTTCTTACAGGTGTTTTTTTTTTCTTCTTCTAGAGATTTAGATCTAGAATCTAAATTTCTAGATCTAGATCTATTCAACAACTCAGAGAGGTAGGTTGGACTTTTAAACATTAGATCTAATTTTTTAGACATTGAATTGCACCATACACCTAGATCTAGGTCTAAATTCATGAATTGCCTTCTAGAACCTAGATCTAGATCTAGACCTGGGTCTTATTTTTTCTTTCTTTTTTATTTTTTTTGCATTCAAATCATGGGGCCTACACTACAGGTAAAAAAACAAAGGTAGAATTGCACCAAAACCCATGTTGAGTGGGTTTATCGTCCAACGTACGCACTATATAGAATCTAGGCTATTTTGTGGACGGACCCCAAGACTGATATATATCTGAAAATTTTATGAAGGTTACTAGATCTAGATCTAGACTACTACCACACAAGAGACAAGGCAGGGATACCATGGCTCCTGTCTCACGAAATTATCACCACTTTCTAATCAGTCGAATTATTAGATCTACTTTTAGACCTCGAAAAACTGCACACTGTATGGATCCTGACACTCCAGTTTAGGTCCATTTGATTCCTTCGATAAGCTGCTATACTGTACAATTTAAAGTAAGGGACTTCGTTTTGACAGAAACATCCTCAACGTTAGGTGGCCTGAAGTGGTCAAACAAAGAACTGTGGGACAGAATGAAGCAAATCTTCATCAAACAGAGATTAGTAAGGGCAAATGGGGCTGGATAGGCCACACACTTAGGTTTCAAAAAACCAGTATCCAACATTACAAGGCAAGCCTTGGAGTGGAACCTCCAAGGCAAAGGCAAGTTCGAATGCTCGAAGCAGACTTGGCGGCGAAGCACTGATGCCGAGAATAAAGCCGCTGGTACTACATGGGCCGAGCGGAAGAGAACCAGTCAGAACCGAGTATGGTGGATGGATTTACTGCGGATCTACGTTTCAAGAAGATTTGAAACAACTAGATTGGACTTCATGAAAAGACTTGTTGCACTGAATCAATGCAATTTTAAAAGTGCCGTTTTTTAAACGAAGCTTGCAAGTTACTGCCCACTGTGGCAGGAGCTTTTGGACCTTATTGAGTTCACCGGTAGCCTTAGTTTGCAGTCGGTGAATTGACTAAGACAGGTACATTTTATAAAATAGCAGTACCATTACTATGAGAATTAAGATTCTTGACTTTGGGTTTCAATGAGGTTTCACTAGACAGATTGGAAAACAGGAGAGGGAAGGATGAGATTAGGTGTTAAAGAACAAAGATGTGCAAGATTGGAAGTTAAGATTGTTATTGTGAAATGATTTTTTGTTTTGTTTTAAATATTGGGGGATTCTGATAAATATTTCAGAAATTAATAAAGTTTCTGTTCCATTTTGTTCTTCTTTCACATACATACAGCAGTAAAGCCCAGCGGGTTGTTCTTACATTATCAATAGCATGAGGAATTGACGCAACAGGCGACTGTGTCCGCTATGGAGGAGCCCGGCGGGTCGGAGTGGCTGTTTGACTTTCTGCACGGCATCCAGCTCAACCAGTTCTACATCAAGCTCAGAGATGACCTGCAGGTCACCAGGTAAAATGATTACGTTTTCAGGGACACCAATTTTCAGTAAATTTACGGATTTTTTGTTATTTAATGAATTGGGAGATCAGAGTTCAGTAAAGGTTTATGAAGGGGTTACATGTTTTATGATTCAATATGCTTTATCAATTTCACTTTAACCAACTTACAAAATGCAGCCTGAATTGCAGGCTCTGCTGCATACAATCAGATAGTGTACGGCTGACTCTTTTCATTTTTAACTCTATGACACCGCCTTGTTAGATTGTATAAAATTATGAGAGGGTTGAATTCATATTTTCCTCTAATTTAACTTTTTCTTCTTCGTTTTCTCAATGTACATTGAGAAGGGGAAGCTCAATTTTACTAGAATGTTGCAGTAAAACTAATAGATCTGTGTGTTATTTGAGATCTTTTTCTGCCTCTGTTTGTTAAAGACTTTGCATTTGTATAATTTGATATTGTGCCAACAAGTAGCAGTCTGTTAATGTCATTTTTATCATAAAACTTTTTTAATTTCATTGTAGGCTTATACATTTTGATTATGTCAAGTCTGAGGATCTGGAGAAAATTGGCATGGGCAAACCTGCTATCAGACGCCTCATGGATGCAGTCAAGAAGCAAAAGTCACTGGGCAAAAAAGGGCTGTTTGACAGGGTAAGATTAGCGAATTTGTTTCTGTATAATCTTCAGCCATTGCGTAACATAGTATCACTTCAATACATTCTATGAGACTGTCTACCCGTTTCAAATGTTGTTGATATTCCGTAAATTTGCTGATTTTCAATATAAAAGTAAAAAAAAATTGGCAGGTAAAATTCTTTGCAGATGTTATGTTTGCAATTAAGTATGGTTCACTGCTTTACGGGAAAAGGTTAAGTAAAAACACTATGATCCAGTTGGCATGACTGCATTTGGAATATTTTGAACATGTAATATCTGAAAGGAAGTAGAAAGCCTGACTTTGGCTACCATTTTCTAGGTTCCAAAGATAGATTCTGTGCAGGAATCAATCCCAAAACTTGCAGCTTTTACCTAGAGACAGAGCATGCAGGAGGGTTACAGGACTCAGTTGATCCTGTTCCTAGATCACCTGGTTTCAGAAGACACATTCTGTACCTACATGGCTACACCACAGCCTAATACAGTGGACTCGTACTACGGCTTTACAAAATTACTTTAACAATTTTTGAGGCACCAATGCCCCTTTTTTGAAAATTTACACTCACTGATTAATCTAAACTTTTATGGTGCACCTCAGGGGGTTACATATTAGGCGGATTCCAGTGTATTTGAAAACCTCTCCTTTACTTTTTGTTCTCCCTAGATTCTTCCTGGCACCAAGGTAGGAGGTGTTGAGAAAGCTTCCGCGTCCTCTTCGGCCTCTAAGAAAGGAAGCAGCAGCACGGCACATCCCTCTAGTCCGGAGCAGCTTGAGATGTCCTTGACCTGCCTCATCGACAAGAAAAACATCCACGTCTATGACAAGCTGGGCAACGGATCATTCGGCGTTGTGCGTCGCGGGGAATGGATAACGCCGCATGGGAGAAAGGTGGGTTAGCTTTACAGTTGAATTCGCTTAAGAGGAATTATGGCGTTATAAAATATAAAAATGAACTTTTCCCAAGGCACCAGTTCCCTTTTTTCTCGTGGAAGTCACTGTTTAGGATAAAATTGGGATAAAATAAACTTGTAGGATGATCCCAAGAAGTTTATCTTCAGAAAAATTTAGCTGTACATTGTTTATTAGCACCAAACCTGCATATTTTATTTCATTGCAATTAACCTTAGAGGTTGCAGAACTCAAGAAGAAGAAGAGGATTATAAATAAAAATTAAACTTATGGAAGTTGTTGCTTCACCCTATGATTTAAATAGGTTTTGTTTGTTTTATAATACCAGACTTACCTTTACAATCACTTGCATTTCGACAGAGGTCTCACTCATGCCATAATTATAGCATAGTGACAATATAGCAACCATTTTTGACTATTTTTTTTTCCCCCTGTAAAGTTGAGAAACATTCTTTACAATTTTGTTTTGTTTTTTTGTTTTGTTTTGGTTGTAATGATTCATATAGTTATGTGAATATAACACTTATCTCTCCTCTGGCTGTTCTCCTCTGAACAGAAAGAAGTTGCTGTGAAGATTTTAAGGAAAGATGCCTTGAGTCAGGCTGGGGCATTCGAAGACTTTGTGAAGGAAGTGAACGCTATGCACACCTTGAGGCATAAGAACCTTATCCACCTGTATGGAGTGATATTGTCTGCACCCCTCATGATGGTACGTTTCAATTTTTAATAAAGTTTTTGCACTTCTCAAAGTCCTCAGCAATAGGAGATAATTTCTAGAATTTCAAATATTTTTTAAGAATGTCCTATAGGAGAAGCTTTTTTTTTTAATATGAATTACTATTTGAGGCAACTAGGGTGATTTAGGCACAAGTCGCTAATATACGTTTTGAGCCAGAGCCATCTAAATATTTAAAAATACTATATATTTACCTTTTGTATTTTCAAATTAAGTTAGATATATCTAGTTCTAGAATTAATAGAGTTATAATTCTTTGAATCTCTTCAAGTGCATTTGATTCTTTTAAACACAGTATCAATAACTCCAAAAGTTAAATTTCACATTTGTGCCTGATTCACCCTGGTTGCCTCACGCGGTGGTCCAGGGGTAGAACATCGGCTTCCGACGCAAAAGGTCCTGAGTTTGAAACCTGGCTGTTACGTTCCCTACTGGGTGGGTCGGTGTCAGTATAATGTGACCGACTGAGACTGTCAGACATCCGTCTTGGGGCCCGTCCACAATATAGCCTATAGTGTTGCTGTTGGACGTTAAACCAACCCAACCAACCAACCTGCCTCACATATTGTGTGACTCTGTTCACATTATGTTTATGTTTTTCAATCCTCTTTCTAGTATTAAGTGACTGGAGTTCCTGCTTTATGATTACAGTGTTGCTTTTCAATTTTTGCTGTGAGAATGTATATTCATCTAGCATCTTTGACCATTAAAGCGCTCTTACAAAGTTGATGCACAGTTTTAATATTGAAGAAAAGCTCCCTGATAATGTTGATACTATGGCATTGACAGTTTTACCTCATAGTAGGTACTATGACATTTGTTGTTTTGTTTTTATTTTCGATTGTTAATTTCTTTTCTAGTCAATGTCAAGTTTGATACAGTAACATTAACACTGGGTTTTTTTTGTAGCTGATTTTTTTTTATAGTTTTGTTTCTAAACTTTTGTAGTCACTGTCAGGCATGAGGTGTTTTTAATACGCCGACATTCTTATTTTCTTTTGAAGTCACCTTCAAGGTTGATGGGTTTTTTGAACCGACCCATCTTTCTTCTCCAGGTTACTGAGCTTGCATCCCTTGGCTCTCTACTGGACCGGTTGCACAAAGCTCAGCAAGCCGTCCTCCTGTCCACTCTTGTGGACTACGCCATACAGATTTCCGTGGGCATGGGATTTCTCGAGTCCAGGCGCTTTATCCACAGGGATCTGGCCTGTCGAAATGTCTTGCTTAAGTCGGATTTTTTGGTGCGTAGAAAATAACATGTATATATATGGTCCAGATCTAGATTGTTGACGTTATGGTTTACAAGTGCTGTCTGTGTGTGTGAATGTGTTGTGAATCTTATTCTTAACTCGTATGTACTTGTAATCTCCTACTACTTTCTCTACCTGTTGCTCTCTCTCTTTCCCTCCCCCTTTAAATTAGTTGATAAAACAGATCTTTTTCCATTTTACAGTGTTACATATTATTGGATATGGCACTTTATAAATCAGTTGCCAAGTAGACAGGTTTTTCTTTGTCAAATATTTCTACCCCTTCATGAATTTCGTCAATGATTGTTTGTTTTGTTTCCTCGAAGAGTTTGTCGAGCTCCTGGGTCCATTCAAAGTGTGAGCCTGGTTTTAGTAGGCTCCGGAAAGGAGACATCTTGTTGGCAGATGCAAAGGCATAGAACACTTGATTGATGAGACCAAACCAGCTGCGGATGTCTGTGAGGTTCTTTGGGGCTGGGAAGCTTTTGATGGCCTCTAGTGATTGATGGCATGGTCTCACTGTCTCGGGAGTGATTTCGAAACCAGCAAATGTCACTGTTTGTTTCGCAAAGACGAACTTCTCTGGGTTCAGGACAATCCCCTGTCTACCACACAGGTCCAGCCACTCAACGGCTTGGTGAAAACTGTCCTCTATGGAGGGTGCCCACATGAGCGTATCGTCAATCACTTTGGTTTTGTTGGGGACATCTGCCACTATTTTGTCAAACCTCCTTGAGTAAACAAAACAAACAAAAGATGAATCTCATACGAAGGACGGACACTTTACTATTGAGAACAGCTTTTAATCAGTGATGGCTTTATCATAAATAACTTTGGGTATTTGTTTTCAGTGGTCTTTATTGAACTTCAAACAATGATAAAGCCATCACTAAAACAGATGAGAAATGAAATACATTTAGTGACATGACAATGATAGGACAACAGGATTCTTACATAAATGATAATTCTCTAATCATCATCATCATCATGTGCCATGCTTCATAGCGTTGGTGATCATGTCCTTCCACACCGCTTGATCCCTTTTTGCCTTGAGCGCCTCCATCACTTCCGCCATTTTCAGGCACAAAAGACTGTCAAGTAGCTTTTCTCTCTGTCTTCCTCTGCTCCTTTTCCCTTCAAGCATTCCTGTCATGACAAGGTGTTCAAGATTTTCTCCTCTCATAGCATTCCCTATAAATGACGACTGACGTTTTCTTATTTGACTAAGAGATCTCCCTAAGTCTGCCTCTTTAAGATATATTTCACCTATAACACAGGGGTGGAACTGTTTCTGGTTTTTCTGGATCTCCACAAAATTCTTTCAAAGCTGTGAATCCAAATTCTCTGAAAAAAGATATAATAAAAATCCAATGCTTTATAAGGAATAGGTCAAATTTCCCATTGGAGACACAAAACGTTGGACATTTCACGAATATGTGTATTGTATGTTTTTGCAAGATTTTTCCGTGTTTTTGGTACAAGCAGTAGAAAATGGCTAGAAGACAGACTAGATCCAAACCGAGAAATTCTTATAATTATGGTCAGTCTTGGTCTAGGCAATGCCAGATGCACATTTATTGGCTTGTACTTGTAGCATACTTTTTCTTCTCTCTTTCTATCTCTCTCTCTCTCTCTCTCTCTCTCTCTCTCTCTCTCTCTCTCTCTCTCTCTCAAAATTTGGTAATCTTAATCAGTTGCTATTTTTATTTTTAATGGGTCACAAAATCACCCCAAGAATATGGAAAGTGTCAACTAGCATTAAGATATTTATGTTATTTGATATATCCCTTAGTAAGTGTATCGTTACTAGTTGGTCGATTAGTTGTGGTAGTAAAATGTTCAGGATTTTTTTTCAACCCCTGGTTTCATCCCTGATATTATTATTATTATTATTATTATTGTTTTTTCTGTCTGTCATGCCACTTCTTCTTCTTCTTCTTCTTATTATTATTATTATTATTATTATTATTATTATTATTATTATTATTATTAGTATTATTTCCTCAACGAAACAAGGTTAAAATTGGAGATTTTGGGTTGATGAGAGCTCTGCCAACACAGACTGATCATTACATCATGGCCGAACAGAAGAAAGTTCCCTTTGCATGGTGAGTTGTTTTATGAGGGAGTTTATTCAATTAACATTGACATACCTTTGTTTTCTTAGTGCTTGAAGCAACAAATACGTTGTTTTTTATTGTTTTACAGTTGACAAAATCCTATTGCAGATTTGTATTATAATATGCTTCATTGTATATCAGCATTGTCAATAGAGTGCTCAACAAAAGGAGTGTGAAATAATTCTTTGATTAAAAAAAAGTATATGTTTGTATAATTATATAACATAATATATCTGAAATTCATGGGGATTGTGGGATGGAGAAGGCATTACTGTTACTGACAGTTTGAGAACTTAAACATTTAAATGACACAGTTCTGAATATGGGTGAGAAAGTCAGAAACAATCAGGCAGCATTTTTAACAAAGAAAATAAATCTTGAAGCTGAAAATCATCACCGTTACTCTTTTACTCTTCTGAAACCTTTAATAATCTCACTAAGTATTTTGTTTGGAATTTTTTTTTATCACCATTTTAATATGACTATCTTTTATTGTCAGTCCTCTTGATTCATAATTATGTTTTGAGAATTAAATTAAGTATTGTAATAATATCTTGCAAATCTAAGGACTAAGTAAATTACAGTAAAACCTGCTCAAGCGACCACCTAAGAAGACCACCTGGTCAAGCGACCAGCTATCCACCACCCCCTTGATTTCTTACTATATAAATACACCCCATAAAACGACCACCTCCCCAACGCGACCACGACCATCTACTTTCTCTACCAAAATGGCCTTTAACCAGTTAAAGCGACCACCCCATAACATCATTTACCAGTCTTGACCATGAAAGGTGCGGCAAACAAAAGATGACTTAACATTCGGTATGTTTGTTTTACATGCTTCACTGACCACCACGAGCCAGTGCGTCGATGTTGGGAAGATTGCGTGTCTAGACAGGTGTCAGACAAGAAGGCCTCGGTGAACGGAGGATTGTAACTAACTTCAAAAGACCAGAAGAAGAAGAGGAAGAAGAAGAAGAAAGATAACGTTGATGAATGATGATGATGATGATGACAACGACGATGACGACGATGATGATGATGATGATGACGATGAAAATGATGATGATGATGATAATGATGACTATAATAACGATAATAATGATAATAAACAAAGATGATGATGATGATGATGGTAGTAGTAGTAGTAGTAGTAGTAGTAGTAGTAGTAGTAGTAGTAGTAGTAGTAGTAGTAGTAGTAGTAGCAGCACTAGCAGCAGCAGCAGCAGTAGTAGTGGTAGTAGTAGTAGTACAAATGTAGTAGTAGTAGTAGTAGTTGTAGTTGTTGTAGTAGTAGTAGTAATAGTAGCAGTAGCAGTAGTAGTAGTAGCAGCAGCAGCAGCAGCAGCAGTAGTAGTAGTAGTAGTAGTAGTAGTACAGTTTTGACCTGTCCAAGACGACCACTTAGACCCAGGATCTTCAGTGGTCGCCTTAGACAGGTTTGACTGTACATGTAGTGTGGTATTTTATTCAGTGTGGCGTTTTATTCCCAGGTGTGCCCCAGAGAGCTTGAAGAGCCGTCAGTTCTCTCATGCCAGTGATGCGTGGATGTTTGGCGTTACCCTCTGGGAGATGTTCACCTATGGTCAGGAGCCCTGGCTTGGACTCAACGGCTCACAGGTACAAAACTGCAGGAGAAAAAATGTGAAGGGTTATGTCAACTTTTTTTGTTTAATTTAGAGGTGGCGTTATTGCGTCTTTTCTAAATATAATTATCATTTTAAAAAATTGCATGGTATTGATAACAGCTTATAATATATCAAATTATGAAAAACTAAAAATGATTTAGGAAGATCATACAATTATAGAGATTTCATTGTCAAATTGGCACTTTCAGTATTGAATGGCATTGAAGCTTCATTCGGTCATCATCAGGTGCCCTGCGTCTTGGCGTTGGCGATCATGCCCTTCCACACTCGTCTGTGTTTGGTAGCTGAAATCATAGTGGTTGAGGTTTCCATGCCCATCCATGCCGTCAGACTATCAAGCAGTTTCTCTCCCTGTCTTCCTCTTCCTCTTTTACGATCTAGTTTTCCTATTGTTATAAGGTTTTCTAATCCCTACACTTGTTTTTCTTTTAGCCCGATACTCCAGATCCTGAGCAAGATTGACATGGACAAAGAGACAGCTTATTTTATTGATCATTTAACTGTGGCACAATTAAATATTTAAAGATCCTCTTAACATCTAGCATGATTTCTTTTATCCTGCCACTCCAGATCCTGAGCAAGATTGACATGGACAGAGAGACAGCTTATTTCATTGATCATTTAACTCTGGCAAAATTAAATATTTAAAGATCCTCTTAACTAACATCTTTTATCCTGTCACTTCAGATCCTGAGCAAGATTGACATGGACAAAGAGACAGCTTATTTTATTGATCATTTAACTGTGGCACAATTAAATATTTAAAGACCCTCTTAACATCTAGCATGATTTCTTCTATCCTGTCACTTCAGATCCTGAGCAAGATTGACATGGACAAAGAGCGGCTGCCCCAGCCCCAGCACTGCCCGCCAGACATCTACCACCTGATGCTGCAGTGCTGGGCACACAAGCCCTCCGACAGGCCTTCCTTCAGCGCGCTCAAAGACTTGTTGTCAGAGGTAAGGGGGGTTTGGGCCTTGAAGAACATTTAATTTGTGAAGCAACCAGGGTGAACCAGGCACTATCGGAACTTGGATTTTTTAGTTATGAATAGTGTGTTAAGAAGGATCGAAGGCATCTTAAGAGGTTGCAAAATTATAATACTATTACTTCTAGAAACATTCTAAATTGCCAAACCTTTCACTGCATGGGGGGGGGGGGGGGGAGAAAAGTGTCAAAACGGATTAATTTCTCTGTTTAGATGGCTCTAACTCTAAGCTCATATCAGTGACTTGTGCCCATTAACCCTGGTTGCCTCACATTCGTCCCCTCCGTCTTATAATGTCCTTTCCCTATTCCCACCAAAATTCTATTCGTTAGTACTTTAGAAATGAGATACAGGGTTATACAACTGAGTTGACGAATTGTTAATAAACTCCTCAAGGGTTCAATGGAAATAAAAAGGGGCAACTTTTTCTGGGCACTGGGTATATTTCAACATATGTTAACTATGTTGTAACGGAGAATAAACTGGGATACTATGTCCCTTTAATGAATTAAAATTGCCTGAAGTAAGTGGAGTTTGTGCTTTTAGTTAAATGATTGTTAATAAACACTTCAAGGGCTCAATGGAAAAATAGGGGAAGTCTTGTTTTGGGCACAAAGTATACTATAAACATTGGCAAACTTTTCTGTAACAAGCAACATACTGAAATGATATGTTTCATTAATAAAACAAAAGCAGCCTACATATTATCTATTTATGTATCATCAAAACTGGAATGTATTTTACAGATGTCTTAGTTAAGTCTTAAAATCCAAGACAAGTGGTACAATTAAGTATGTCACATTATGTTATTACTTCTAGAAACATTCTAAATTGCCAAACCTTTCACTGCATGTTTTACCTCTGATTGCCAAAGTAGGAATTTTGAGTAAATCAATGGTTTTGCAAAAAGACCTGCAACTCTTTTGTACTGTGTACTGAGTTATGAAATCTAGGGAATATGGCACTATTATTATTTCATCCCTTTGCAGTTTCATTTGTAGTATTGACTTTTAGTTTGTAAATATATACATTTATACTGTTCAATTCGATAAAAGGCTCAATGCGCATTACAAGAAAAAATGAAATATTTATACAAAATGTAGTAATGATCACACAATCTCCCTCCACCAAACTCTCACATCTCCACATTACCTAGCCCCCATACCCACACACAAACATTCCATATGTATAAATAGCACAAACTGCTTTGTTTTTTTTACTGTAGCTGATACCAGAAAATGTGAAAGCTATCCAAGACTTCAATGAAGAAGGCAAACTGGCACTCACAGAGGGTGACTTAATCACAGTCATTGACGGCAGGTAAATAACGAATATTTTTTTTATTTTTAATTGTCTGTAAATCTTCATTTTGTATTAAAGCTCCAAGTTTCAAGTGCCGATACACCGTCCATTATGTCGCACAATTTAATTGTTGATACTAACTTTTTCAAGTGCCGATACACTGTCAATTATGTCGCACAATTTCATTGTTGATACTAACTTGGAATTTGGTATTGCCTAAGAATAGCGCAATCAGCCCACATGCTACAATAATCCTGCCCTATAACAAACCTATACATGAGAATATGATACAGTTAGGGCTGCTGATGACAAGCTAAATGTGGAGGTGTCGACATACGATACTACTACTTCTACTATAAAAAGTAATTTGAAAGCACAATAATATTGTGCTGTACCATTTTTGCAAGTCCTCTCTATGTTGTGTTTTCTCTTCTTTATTTTTTTTTCTCTATAGCGTCATGGGCTGCTTCCTGTTGTAGAACTGGATAAATGATTAAAATCAACCAAGGTTATATTCAGTGATACCAATTTTCCTTAAATTTACAGGGGGGGGGAGTTGAAAAGTTGGCATGTCAGAGTTTGGGAAATGTCTATCAATGGGTTATATTTTGTAGTTTTCTTTACTGCTGAATCTAGAAAGGTTAAGTGTAAGGTACTGCGGAGATAAAGATTTTCAAAATTATCTGTCATACTGCCATCTCTCTTTAATTCTGTAAATTTTGTTTTCAAAGTAGTGCTGGCCTTGCGGAGAGGCCCAAGTGGTAGAGTGTTGGTCTCCTTAACAGAAAGTCCTTGGTCATTTCAATGTCAGTATAGTGTGGCTAGCTGAGACACAAGTCCTGTTGTCCCCGCCTTGTTTCTATGTGGCAGAGGTCAATCTTATGACCCATCCACAATATAGCCTTGTTGCTTACATCAGACGATGAGAACCCAACTCAGCTTGACATGGGGACAAGCGATGCAGGACTGGTTTCCTTTAAATTTGTGATCAATGGCAAAAAATCATTTCTTTCTTCTTCTTTTTTTTTTGTTGTTCAGCCATATTGCAGCTTTCAATTGGTCTATTATTATTTGTTTTTGGTCCGTCTATAGAATAAAGAAGATTGATTTCACCTTTTGTACCCGCACTTTTTTTTTTTTTTTGTTTTGTTTGTAGAGCAGACCATTTTTGGTGGAAAGGTCAAAACAGAAGAACCACAGAAGTGGGCTCTTTCCCTCGAAATTCAGTAGAGGTTCAAAGGAAGTTGGCAAGTAAGTTTTGTTTTTGTATTGTTTGTTGATGTTGCTTTTTTGTTTTTTATTAAGGTTTTCTTATATGATCACTTTTTTTTTCCTGCCAATTTATGTTTCACCCTAAAAATGTTCCAAAATATTTAATACATTAATAAGGTAAATTTAAACAAATACCATTCGCTTTATGAATAAATGGTCAAAATATATAATTATATGTTCAACATTTAACGAATTGTAGTGATTTATTAGCCTAACATTACTTTTACATAACTTGTTCAAGTATGAGGAAGAGATAAAAGATCTTGATTTACATTCTTATTATTAATTCTTCTTCTGGTCATGGTTCAAGCATTTTTTTTCTTTTTTCCGAGCTAATTAACTCTGTGGATTTGCTTTAAAAAAAAAAAAGGATCAAGTCAAAAGAAAATTGATGTAAGAAGCATCGCTTTATAAATGTACGAGTACACTGTATTAGCTCGTCAACTAATATGTTTTGGAAGTAATTACTGCAAATTGGCATCGATGGTATATGTATATATTGTTTCAGGGTGTACCTAAGGAACCCCATGGACCCCCCAGATCTAGAGGATCAGGAGGAGAGTGGGGGCATCACACGCCAGTTCAGGAACAAAAGTGAGTTTGACACACCCGTGTATATAGAACATTGCGTTGTGTACACTTCAAAGATTCTTTTTGCAAAGTGAAAATATTTCAATGTTGAAAAGATTGGGAGTGGGGGGTGGTAGCCCTTAAGTACAATATGAGCTTTTTACGCAGGGGGTCTGTGGTTTGAAGCCCAGCTCTGGCAACTTCGTTCCCTACTGGTTGGGTCAGTGTCAGTAAAATGACCAAGTCTCCACTATCTCTGTATGCAGCCCAAATTGCTAGATGTTAGTCCTGGCAACTTTCCACAATATAGCTTATATAGTGCTGGTGTTAAACGCTCAGCAACAAATCCTCTCCAGCACTTCCCCCATCTATAGATAGAAATTTAAGTTTTCTTTGACTTAACAGTGGTAATTAGTACATAGCATTTTGGACCTCATGTTAGAAATGATCCTAGTAATAACAATGTGTGCTGAATTTATATTGATGCACAAAAACCTGTTTTGAACATGATGGCATTTTTATCATTATTATTACTATAACTATTATTATTATTATTATTATTATTAATTATTATTATTATTATTATTATTGTTATTAATTATTATTATTTTATTTTTTTTGTTATTATTATTATTATTATTATTATTATTATTATTGTTATCTCTGAACCACCTTTGTGAATTCTGTTTCTCAACTTTGTCTTCTTCCATAGTGGCTTCTGTCAGTAGCCAGTACAACTACAACAAACTACGCAACGAGAAGGACAAAGCACAGCACCACAGACAACAAAATCGGGCCTCAGACCCAGCACAAGGGACAGAGACTGAGAAGAAATCTGTGCCTTCCAGACCTCCACCTCCTCGCCAAAGGTAGATCTTTTACTCTCTCGGCATTATTTAACTTACACTCTACAAAGAGTATAGCACTATCTTGTGTTGGAAAAAGAAATTCTTCTGAACAAATACTCCCATAAGTCTTTCTATGGAATAGTGTATGGCTACAGGTCCTGAGATCTAACTGTAACAATTGGGATGCCAACTGGAAGAAGTTTTATCTAAGATACATCATATTCAGTTTCACCTGGACTTGTTAAGCTGAGCAGGTCACTCAGACGATTAAGAATGATTTTAAAGCTGTGACTCACTATGAGATGTATTTAGAGGCATTGCTATTTAAATCTCTATGAATATGCCATTAAAAAAAAGTAAAGCTTTCTTTTCTACTTGTATCTGAATGTAAATTTTTCTTTTTTACTTGTATGCTTACGTAAAACTTTCTATTCTTCTTATATCCCAAAGTAAAACTTTCTTATTTTCTCGTATCCATAAGTAAATCTTTCTTTTTTACTTGTAAGTTGTGTCCTTAAGTAAAACTTTCTTTTCTACTTATATCCCAAGGTAAAATTTTTCTCATTTACACATACCCAAAGAAAATATTTTTTTTTAATTGGTATCCTAATATGTCTTTCTTCTTTCCCTATATCCCCAGCTCTAAGTCAAAATCCTCTGTAACACAAAGCAACAGCAGCAGCATCAAAGATGCTCCCCTGATTGATCTCAGTACAGATGTTTCTAACGTTAAAATCTCAAATACGGGAGACGTGATACAATCTCAGCAGAGTCTTTTACCCTCTGGCATGGACATTTTTGACTCCCTGAATGCCCCATCGTCGAGCTATTCGTCCGTCTCCCAGTACTGCAACCTCGGTAACAGCGTGCTCCCCCGCCCTATTTTTGGCGACATTGACCCTGACCCCGATCCATTCACAGTGAGAACCCACGTAGCCGCGGCCATCGCAGCTCCTCTGTTGCAGTCGCTCTCCCTGAAAAACAGGAATGAAGTAAGTTCGGAGATTCCCAGAGTGCAGGATGCTGTGGGGAGACTGGGAACTGCCCCATCCCAGGCAATGTCTACTGGTTACTTTGGATCCCAGGCTGATAGCCTGTTGATGTCCGGTGCCAGTGTTGACGGCGCAGGACAGAGACATGGGTCAGCTCGAAGCCTCAGCCCTCCGGCATCAACCCCCATGCACAAGTTATCCCTAAACCAGGCTTCTCTGGGATCAGACCTGTTCAACTCGCACTCTCAAACCACGGGCATCCCGGTGAGTTTGGCCATAAGGACTCCTGGCAACTCGATGCCACAGTCTACACCAACAAACCCTTTCAAAGAGCCATCAGAACCATCAAAGACAGGCCCAAAACCCTCGGATAAGAAAAATGAACATGCATTTGACTGGCTGGAGGAAGCGCTGAGGGGAAAACTCACCACCCCCCAAAAAGAACTCCACAATACGTTGGACAAGTTCTCGGCTATAAATACTGACGAAGGGGCTTCATCAACGAAGTCAGCAAACAGTATTGCCAACCAGGTGCCAAATGAAAAAAATGTCAATATGTCCTCCAAAATTCAAAATACGCAAACTTATATGGCTAGTCACCCAATGTATGATGAAGTTCCTAATGAGGAAGGTTACGCAAGAACTGAATTTATGACCACACAAGGCCAGAGCCAAGCTGCCTCTATGTGGCAAGTTCCCCCAAGTTCTCAGTCTCTGTCCCAGGCTGGCTTTTCAAACAAGTACCAGGTTTGTAACCAAAGTGTCCCCTGTCCTGGTGATCCCTCATCCACAGGTGCCATGTATGAGCGCTACGCCTTCAGCTCAAACTACAGCGACGTTGCTTGGGGCAGTGAATTCAATGACGACGATTATCTGGAGGAGTATGGGGACAGAAACGAGGTTATTGATGTCACTGGTTATAACTTTGACTCGTCTTTGAGCAACACAAACATTGAAGGCTTGGAGAGAGCTCCGCCTATACCCCCCAGGACTTACCATGACGAAGAGAGCAGACCTAAGACGAGACCGTCTCACACTCACATTCTCCCCATGGTTCAGCACGGAGAGCAGCGTAGCCACACCCACTACTTCTGCCTTCCCTCTGTGAACACACCGTCTCACTACAGCAACTTCGCAGGGGCTGGAGCCCTGCAGGCAGGGAAGATGACGGCCGCTGTCAAACCATACACGGCCGATCAGCTACAAGCTCGGTGTCAGGGTGAGCCGTCCTCCTCGTCCAGTGAAGACTACGAGAACTCTGAAAGAGATGGCACATCTCAATCATCCAGCTATTCACAAGAATTTGGCAGGACTCTGTGGTCTGGCAGGTCGTCAACAAGCAGCTCCTCCCCACGCTCCCAGCGCGGCGATAGCGGCCAGTTTGTGTCGAGAATGTCAGCGCCTCAAGATTCCAGAGTGAGCTCCCATGGCAGCTCAGCCTTGCAGCCCAAATTGGACAACCCACCTGCGGACCTGATTGGTCGCGTTCTGAGTGAGGTGATCGGTGTGACGGAGGAGGAGTGTCGCGCGGTGCTGTTTCTGGCCCGGTGGGATGTCGTTGTGGCGGTGAAGTACCTCAAGGTGGAGCAGCTGTTCCGCCTGGGCGTCGCCTCGAGGGCCACCTGCCGCGAGCTGCTGGACAGGCTCGACTGGAACCTCGAGCTGGCGGCCTCGGTGCTGGCCGACAGGGCCCGCGACTCCACGCAGTGTGAGAGTGCTGTGTAGATTGGTAGACTCCACGCAGTGTGAGAGTGCAGTGTAGATTGGTAGACTCCACGCAGTGTGAGAGTGCAGTGTAGGGCCCGCGACTCCACGCAGTGTGAGAGTGCTGTGTAGATTGGTGGACTCCACGCAGTGTGAGAGTGCAGTGTAGATTGGTAGACTCCACGCAGTGTGAGAGTGCTGTGTAGATTGGTAGACTCCACGCAGTGTGAGAGTGCTGTGTAGATTGGTAGACTCCACGCAGTGTGAGAGTGATGTGTAGATTGGTAGACTCCACGCAGTGTGAGAGTGCGGTGTAGATTGATAGACTCCACGCAGTGTGAGAGTGCGGTGTAGATTTGTGGATTTAAGATAGAATGCTGCATAGTCAGGCTATGCACAGCCCAGTCATGTTCTCTAGATAAACATACAGCTAATTTTCTACTTTTTAGCTGAAACTGAATTTTGTTTCACTTTGTGATGTGCAAATGATCTTTGTGTGTATTTTTTAAGTGTTTTAGTTTTACTCAATATTTTAACTTACAATTTTTTTCAGTTCATTTGAATTCCTTGTATATGAAATACCTTCCTCTGGTGCTATGGAAACAAAATATAGAAGCTTTATAGAGGAAGGCTTGGTGTGTATATATTATAAGCAAAAGAGCTTGATAGCATGTTCAATTCAGTGCTAAGAGGAATTTGAAAATGCGCATGTTTTAGATATTGCCGGTAATACTCAATTATGTTGCAGTGTCATTACAGTAGGAGTTTAGTACTTTACTTTATTTTTATTTCCCTTTGTAACTGTATCAAATGTGAATGATTTCAAGTTAGGTGGTCTAGTAAACACCTTTTGGTGTGTCATTCCTTGAAGTTATACAAATAGAATCGTTTGTTTAATGACCAGGCCCAACAAATCAGTTTTTCCAATTGGTTTTACAGTATTAATAAGTTAGCATTGAACATTCAAATGTTTTGTTATTTTTATTATTTGTTTTATGAAGAAAAAGGCATTAAGATAAAAGAAAACGAATATCTCAGGAAAACTTGTATTAAATACTGAATGCTAAGAAGCCATTCTGATTATTTTTATTTCTGTAATCAATGTTGATTTAAAAAAACTGGCAAAAAATAGGTTATGTCGGTAACGGTTGGTGAAAGTGTTGTCAAGTCTGCCTCCCAGAGGCAACTCTCTTTACAATATGCATTTATTTGTTTGGCTGATTTACCTCTTTCTGAAAATATAATATTCTCAGACTCCTATACAAAAGGGTTTTTGTGTCATATGATTATTTCCAATTTTCCAAGCAAGGCCAACAATGACAAGTCCTGAATTAAAATTGAATTTTGCATTGTTGAAGGAATGTCTTCCAGATTATTTCTAGTACATGTATTTTCTTGTTGCAGTCAGCATATATAATTATGTTATGTAATGTTATAATATGTTTATGATTACCCACCGACATACTGACTAGTCAAGATTTATTTGTAACTTCTTTTTTTTTTTTTTCGTACTCCACTGCATGCTTCATTTTATCCCAGTTAATTGTATTGTAATGACAAATATATTTCTTAATTTTTTAATTTTAGTTTGATATTGTCTTTTTTTTATAAGTTATGGCTTTCTTTTTTTTCTATTTGTTTTAAGAGCTGAGAATAAGTCTTCTATCTTCTGAAAAGGTGATGTTACTGATAAATATTGATTTCCTCTCTGACTGTAAAAAAGATTTTTTTTAATGTTTAATGTTTTTTTAAAGTATTTTACTTCATTTTTTTCTTTTCATTAACAGTATCTTTTATGTATCTATTGTAATTTACATGTCATAAATAAGAAGAAAACATTTTTAAATAGAAGTTTAGGCATGGTTGATTCACTACCATTCCATATTTCATGGTTGGACACAGGGTTTTTCTGTAAAGTTTTAAAATCGTACACCAATCAAATTTTAACGCATTAATCATGTACCAGTAAACCCAGGTTATTGTACTGAATCATTTAATAGTCATTTGTATTTTTTTTTTGAGCAGTGTTCATTTGTTATTGTTTGTTGTTGGGTTTTTTTTTTGCCCAATCCCAAACTTATCGCTGTCAGTTGTGAAATTGTGTGAAATGTATTGAATTCCTGTGTAGCAAATGGCTGAATCTCAGATAATATCATTATTTGTGAAGACTGTTTCCTGTTGAAGAGTGCTCTCAAAACATTGATATTAGTATGTTATTGATGTTTTCCTAGTGATGATACCTGTTTGATAATGATACCAATAGTATGCATATCAATCTTCTAGGGTTTCTCTTTCCTCAGTTAATTCCTTGTTCTGGTATCCTCTTTTGAAAGTGATCTCAAGAGAAATCTTGTCTGCTGAACTACTTAACTTTCCATTGAAAATTTTACAGCATTCGGGATATCTGTGATAAATTTCTGGGCCTACTGCGTGGTACTGCATCTTGTCTTCTGTGAAAGATGCAGCCTCGATCGAATTTTGATAATGCTCATACACGCTTTTATCACTTCAAAACGAGCAATCAGCCTAAATTGCTCACCTTTTTTTTTTAAACCTTTTTGAAGCTAAATGAAAGGTATTAGAGTGCTACAGGTCCTAACAACTTTGGCTGACAGACCTGCCAATGTAGAAGATGATGGTCTTGTTTTTTCAGGTCTAGTAGGAGCTTATATCAGATAAAGTGCCTTGGCTCTTTGGGTGTTTTTGTTGTTGTTTTTTTTCTTCGAAAAACTGCATTAGTCTTTCTTAGCACTAAATGCTTCTGGATCTTAAAAACGATACTGGAAGCGTTGCTATGCATGCCTTGTTTGGCTGAGCATTACTTACATAAGGAATGGAATAGGTTGTCTGTTGAATGATTTTATATTCTACTTTCCTTCTTTTGTGAATTACATTATTTTAATCAATTAGTTGCATTGGGTGGAGGTGATTTAAATCTATTCTTGTAGAGTAAAAAATTGAATTTGATTGTGAAGAATTTATAAGTTTTATTATACTTGGTTGTTCTGTTCTGATATTTATAGCAATACTCATTTTTTTAATTTATGTTACTCATTGGCTCTTGCCAGATAATAATTAATATGTGAGTGGTGTCCTTTTATATTGATCATACCCATTATAGAATAGACATTGTATGTAAAGAGTACACGTAGAAATATCATATCATTATTTTATGTAGAAAAACAGCCTTTTAGAAAAAGATTAGTCTTTTTTTTTTGGTTTGTTTTGTTAACATTGAAAAAAAATGTAAATGGTACTACTATATCTGCAGAGAACTTATACATTTTTTATATCATTTTCACTGAAAAAATACATTGCTTACAGCATGACAGTTTCTATAGTTTGAATAGATAATTCCAGACAGTGATATTATGTCTCAGAACTGGGCACAACTGCTTAAGGTGGTACCACATACATAAAACATACAAAATTGAACAGTTGGATTTGTGCTGTTTTGTTGCAGTAGAAACTGTAGAGTATGCCCTATAGGACTGCAATAACCATGAAGACATCAGAAGTGCTGTATGGAGCCAGTGAACAAATATGCAGAGCAAGCTCTACAGATCCTTGGCATATTTCAAGAAAATTGCAGCATTTGTTGCCGTGGCAGGGGTTAATGTGTAACGCAACAGTATAGGAGAACAAGAAGAAAAAGAAGAAGTTAATTGTAGGAAATTTTTGAAATAGTACTACTGTATCTGCAGATAACTTATACATTTTCGATATCATTTTCACTGAGGAAATAGATTGCTTAGAAATGTTATTTAAAAAATGTAACGTTAAAATGAAACAGGAAGAGTCCACTACTATTTATAAGCATTGTTTATTAGTTAGATTGTCAGATCCACAAATGTGGATTGTCTGTGGATTTTGTTGAGGTTGCACGTATGTTCTACATACGTACATAACTACTTTTTGGATGATGGGGTTCATTTAATTATTCCTGGTGGTCACTCTAAAGAATTCTGATTGCTTGCACAACACAAAGCAAGATCTACAGTCAGGAGGACCATGAGTTTTTTTCAACTGGCTTATCTCCGAACCCAACTAGCACTAGTAGCAATTAATAAATAATAAATAGTCAGTTATATGCAAGTCCAAGACATTGTTTATTGAAAACAAATAATTATTTGCTAATGAATGTGTTTTTTTTTTTAGTGTTTCTTGCTCTTCCGTCTTCATTTCTTTTTATTTTATGAAGATTTGTGACAGTTTTTTATCATTTATACTTGTAATTAATTTGAACATTATACATTGGCAATCAAATTTTACTTGATTAACTCATTTTGTTTAAAGATGTATTTATTTCCCTCATAAGAGACAGCTGCGTATTACCTAGTAATTTTTTGTGTTTAGTGAATTTCAAGTTAGCAGCATGGACAAATAAAGATATTGTTTGTTATTAACTTCTGGTGCAATTTGAATTGGGCATGGCATATCTGTAATTTTTCAATTAACTTTGATGGTATCCACAACAAATGAGTTATTTCTTTTATTTGGCCATTCACAATCATTTTGACAGTAATTAATTGTTGTCATCAATTTAAGTGATGATGTTGTTATTATTAGTTGTTTTTTTATATTTAATATTGCTGTTATTTTTATTATTTTGTTTTGTCATAAATGTATATAAAATCTGCTATCATTGATATTAGTTTTGTGTTGATGCTTTTCTTAGTGACTATAACTGTGTGATTCTATTAGTTTAAGTTTAGTTTTGAATTTATTATAACATGTTGTGTATTTATATTTTTATTATTATCAGCACAGCAAAGAATAAGCGAGCTTTACTAGAATCAAAGGGCACGGTATCCAACAAAAATATGCCGTTTTACTGCATGCCAGGTCAAATTATCTGCCCCAGCAACCCAGAACGAGACCTCATTTAATTTTTTGTTGGTTTTGTAATTTCTTTGCAGATGTCATTTTAATTGCCCTTCAGGGGATTATAACTACTAAATAATAACTAGTCATTTGTAATTCTTTTGGTTATTTTTTATAAGCAAATGTGACTTTTTTTTTCAAACCATCATTACTTGCCTGTATAATATTGGTAATATGATGTGATATGACTTACCTTTAATATGTTCTTCACAAAGAACCCAAGAGGTTCGAATTTTATCAATTTTTTTTTTTTTTTTTTACATCTGACTCTGAATCAAAACGTATGTGCTGAGACTTAAAGCTTGTTTTATGATTTCAATGAAAGGTCTTCTGTTTTGAGTTTGTTAAAGGGAAAGTTAATGATTCGGGAATTGAAGGTAAGCATGTCTTGTATGAGTTAGATGAAGGAAACCTCATGTATTAGAAGTTACTTAAAGGAATGATCATGACTGGTGAGTTAGAGGAAAGCATATGTGTTGTTAATTACAAGAAAGCTTATGACTTTGTTTTGTGAGTTTAAGGAAGGCGTATATGTATGTTGTGAGTTAAAGGAAAGCTCAGCTACCCACAACCTCGCGGTCAGGGCACCCAGGCAGCACGACGTGGACGTTGAGTTGACTTGAGTGTTTTATGCGATTAAATATGCATGGACTGACAGCTGCCGCACATATTTACCAGAGAGAAACTGGAAGTTGCGCATTAACACCCCTTGCTACCCTTTAATTTATTATAACATGTGTATTTATACTTTTATTATTATCAGCACAGCAAAGAATAAGCGAGCTTTACTAGAATCAAAGGGCACAGTATCCAACAAAAATATGCCGTTTTACTGAATGCCAGGTCAAATTATCTGCCCCAGCAACCCACAGCGAGACTTCGTTAAATTTTTTTTTTGGTTTTGTAATTTCTTTGCAGATGTCATTTTAATTGCCCTTCAGGGGATTATAACTACTAAATAATAACTAGTCATTTGTAATTCTTTTGGTTATTTTTTATAAGCAAATGTGACTTTTTTTTTCAAACCATCATTACTTGCTTGTATAATATTGGTAATGTGTTTGATATGACCTACCTTTAATATGTTCTTCACAAAGAACCCAAGAGGTTCGAATTTTATCAATATTTTTATTATTATTTTTTTTTTTTACATCTGACTCTGAATCAAAACGTTTGTGCTGAAACTTAAAGCTTGTTTTATGATTTTAATGAAAGGTCTTGTGATTTGAGTTTGTAAAAAGGAAAGTTAATGATTCGGGAATTGAAGGTAAGCATGTCTTGTATAAGTTAGATGAAGGAAACCTCATGTGTTAGAAGTTACTTAAAGGAATGATCATGACTTGTGAGTTAAAGGAAAGCGTATACTTATGTTGTGAGTTAAAGGAGAGCGTATAATTATGTTATCACTTAAAGGAAAGGGTATACTTATGTTGTGAGTTAAAGGAAAGCGTATACTTATGTTGTGAGTTAAAGGAGAGCGTATAATTATGTTATCACTTAAAGGAAAGCATATAATTATGTTGTGAGTTAAAGGAAAGGGTATACTTATGTTGTGAATTAAAGGAAAGAGTATACTTATGTTGTGAATTAAAGAAAAGCGTATACTTATGTTGTGAGTTAAAGGAAAGGGTATACTTCTGTTGTGAATTAAAGGAAAGAGTATACTTATGTTGTGAGTTACAGGAAAGCTTTTGTGTTGTCAGATAGTAAAACGAAAAGTTCATGAGTTGGAAGTTAAAGTACCTTGATAATATATTGAGATGGCTTTGGTTGATCTAGATGACTTAGATGGGATGGAATCTGTTTAATCTGCAATGCAATGATTTGAATGAACTTTTTTTTGTCGAATTTTACCCATATTTCTTGTCCTTTTTTCTAGAGGGAAAAACTTGCATGGCAATTTTTTTCACCTGAAAAAAAAAAACTTTTTTTTTTTTTTTAGTTTATAAATATGTTTTGTAGAATAGGTGTTTGAAGCAAAGGCACATTTTGTTGTTGCTTCACAAGGGCACTCAGTTATGTTCGTGACTATTCTGCATTTTAGCAAAAACCATTATATTTAAAAATATATCAGTGATTCAACAGTATTACAAGGCATGCCAATAGTCCAGTCATAACTTTTCAAACTGTCAAAGATAGGGCCTGTTCCTATAGTACACTGTGCTTTTTTGAATATATTTTACATACTTCTAATGCTGCCATTACTGCTGCTGTTGCAATTACTACTACTACTACTACTACTACTACTACTACTACTACTACTACTACTACTACTACTACTACTACTACTACTACTACTACTACTACTACTACTACTACTACTACTACTATCTACTACTACTACTACTACTACTACTCCTCTATCTCCTTTCTTTATCTATCTTTGTCCATCTATATACTAACCCCCCTCCCACCTTTCTTTGTCTCTCTCTTATCTTCTATCTCTCCCTATCTCTCTATATCTCTCTGTCTCTCCCCTGCCCTCCTTCCCCTTTTCCGCCCATACCGGTAAAAAATCCGATGTGATGTTTATTATGATAAATCGGCTGAGAAATAGTTATGGTGATTTAATGTACCCTAAAGCCAAACAGCACAAAAGAGTTCAAGACATTACAAAACATAAAACTAGTGAGAATTGCTGTTGATGGATTTATTTCTCTGATCGAGATGATTACTACTACTACTACTACTACTACTACTACTACTACTACTACTACTTCTACTACTACTACTACTACTACTACTACTACTACTACTACTACTACTACTACTACTACTACTACTACTACTACTACTACTATTACTGCTGCTACTTCTACTACTATTACTACAATTACTACTACTGCTGCTGCTGCTGCTGCTACTGCTGCTAGTGGCGATCCATCATGTAACACTTACAGGCCTATGTGAGTGTGAGCAAATTCTAGCCGTGATTTCGGTAGGGAGAGAGTTATATCCATCTCAAGATTGCACTCTTAGTTTTTGTTCTTTATAACTTTCACCCTTACTTGGTATTTTTGTCCACTTTTTTAAATAATTAACCCATGTGGTGGAAGGGTGCTTATAACTTTTTTTTTTCTGTGGCGGTGGAAAAAGCACTAGTGTAAACCAATAGTATTACATGTACTTTTACAAACAATAAGGTTTAGTACATGAAGTAAAACAACGAGAGTAAGTTTGATGACTCTAAAACCTCATGTTTTCGGATAAAAAAAATCAATAACTAATAACCCTGTTTTGTGCCGTGGTTACAATCATTGGGCGAGCTGCCATTTTTTTTTTACTGTGTAGAAGTATTTAATCCTTTTTTAACGATGTTTTTACTCTCCCATGCCATATTTAATTATAATAATTGCCAATGCAATAATCGCTATACCATCCATTTCAAGTTTTATTAAAAGGAAAGTCTCCAAAAATAACACCCTGTGTTGCATTTAGTTGTGATTTAATAATAGAAAAAATGTGTCCATTCTGCTTTTTTGACTACACTGTATTTGTATAGAGCAATAACTATTCATTA
>RQTK01000124.1:691270-693770 GCA_003991915.1 Elysia chlorotica | reverse complement strand
ACTTTGATAAAAAATAATGCCTAGATTCTTTGCCTTTTGAGATGGTACAACAAAACTTGAATTTATTTCCAAAACCTTTTTGTCAGTCTTCTTAAGGTCAGATGGCTTTCCAAACAAAACAACTTCAGTCTTTGACTCATTGAGTTGGAGCTTATTTTGTGTCATCCATGCTTTAAGGTCAGATATACAGCTTTCTGTCGTCCTGAATAACAAGTTAAGATGTTTTATATTTAAACTTTTGTATATCTGTGTATCGTCTGCATATTGGTGGTGTTGCAGATTGTAATTTTTTACTATGTTTGCCGTGGGCTGCAGGTAAATTGTAAAAAGAATAGGACCTAAAACGGAACCCTGTGGAACACCGAATGGTAAAATAACCTCCTCAGAATAAGAAGTTCCAACTTTAACACGGAGAGTTAGGGCGAAATAAAACACACTAAAGAAATATTTATCTTGATTCTAAACCTTTATAGAGCTTATTATTAGCTATGTTAGTCCTCAGCGCCTACTGAAGTATCTGAAGGACATATGTGTGTATAATAATATTTAATTGTGATTATCCTACACATAGATCTTTTAAACCACTGTCTTTATAAATTCTCTACTTTTAACCAAACTTTTTATGCACAATTTGTATACTTTTACCATTCGGAGAGATAAAGGATTCACAGCTGATACTAGTAAAATTAGTATAAATAATGTATTAACTGCCTTGGGACATGAGCACAGTATAGCCGTTACCGTGCTGACGTGCCGTAAAATAAAATCTCACACAAATATATAAAGTAGGAGAGATAGAGAAAGAGTGAGACATGTGAGTCAAGGGTAGGCGTGATAGAGAAAGAGTGAGACATGCTGATAAAGTAAAAAAGGCTGAATAGAGGGAAGAAGGAAAATATGGATGAATAGAGAGAGAAAAAAGAATTATATTGAAGAATATTTTTTTAATGGACTTATAAATTCGCAATCGTGGTCAGCTCTGGTGTTGAAAAAAAAATATTTTTAGAACTAAATTATCACCATGCATAATTTGTATGAAAATGCCAAACACTTGGGTGCATAATTAATGTTTTGAAAGCATATTACCAGCATGGGATATTATACATGTATTTATAGAGTGACTAACCAGTGATTGTTTTGCAGAAATGTGATCACAAATTATATAAATGTGCATTTTTAATACTTAGTTTTATAGCTGTTGTGTCCTCATTTGAAGTTGAGGACACAACAGCTATAATGTATTATATTATAATGTGGCTATACAGACGCCTTCTTAGAGTTAGCTGGAAAGAGAAAAGAACAAATTACAGTATACTAAATGGTGAAAATATAAATAACCTTAGGTATGCAGATGACACAGTACTTTCTACAACAACAACAACAACAACAATATCAATTATATTGGTTAAATCAATAATGATGGTGGTGGTGGTGGTAGTGATTATGATGATGATAATGTTGGTGATAATGAAGATGATTATAATAATGACGTTCGTGATTATGAAATTCACAACAGCAGAAAATCAAAACGTAAACTACGAATTTTAACAACGAATGGGTAGGTTGTGTATCACTTATGAAACAAAACCGATGAATGTGTTTGGGCCCTGAAGAAATAAAAAAGAAGAATATAAAACAAAAAGACGTATAAAAAATCAAGAGACGTAGGTATCTTTGATGGAACAAGATACGGGTGGCTTTGGTTTGTTGTGCCCACCGTCATCAAAAGTAACACTGAGCTGACACCAACCCAACCAGTATAATTTGGGATTTCAAGCAATGAAAGAGAGAACGGAACGTATGGCCTATGATTAAGATATCTTGTTGCGTAAATTCAGATATGAAGGTTTTTCACAATGGCCTTTAAGATACTAGGTCTGGACTCTGATTGCTATGTAGTGGATCAAGAAAGAGAGACAAAGAGATAGAGAAAGAGAGAGACAGGCAGACAGGCAAAAAAAAAATGTATATATATATAATTATAGAGATAGAGAAAGAGGGAGAGAGAGAAAGAGAGAGAGAGAGAGAGAGAGAGAGAGCGAGAGAGAGAGAGAGAAAATAAGCTTATAGATCTAGTCTCTGGCAGGTTTATGTTATATGCACTGATCTAGAGTTAAGAGGATTCGATTACAAAAAAGGGCATAATAGGATTGGTCGTAACGTATTCTTTATATAAACCGTCCTCCTAAAAATACTGTCTTGTTTAAATATAGGAAATGCCAAATAGAATCAGGAAACTGAACACAGGAAGATTTCAAATCGGATTCTGTTTTTAATAAAGGAATTGAGATTAAGATTATAAATACACGAGTGCAAAGTACCGCATTGAAAATTTCAGTTTACGATAGTTAAAAAAAATACCTACCTTCTATTTTTACCCTGGAATTTTTTGAGGTGCGTCGCTGTTTTTCTTGTAGTAATTGTTGATATTATTATTATTATTATTATTATTATTATTATTATTATTATTATTATTATTATTATTATTATTATTATTATT
>RQTK01000124.1:656915-683732 GCA_003991915.1 Elysia chlorotica | reverse complement strand
GAGAGAGAGAGAGAGAGAGAGATGCAGACAGAGAGAGGGGGGGTAGAAAAAGAAAAGAGAAAGGAAGAGAAAGACGCGGAATGGAAAGAGAGATAGAGAGAGAGAGAGAGAGAGAGAGAGAGAGAGAGGGGGGGGAGGAAGACAAAGACATAAAGAAGTTAGACAAATAATAAAACAGTGATGTAGATTGATGGATTATATAGATATTAGGTAGATATTGTTATTACATGTATTTTATTATTATTATTATTAGGATGGTACAGCGCTCAGACAACAAATTCTATAAATAGTTGTTCAATGTATTATTTTTAAATCATGATAATTGAGTATGATAAATTCTTACCAAGGAACGATAGAACAAGGAGACAATTAAAACACGCACATACACATCCGCGTAAAGGGGAAAAAAATGATTACGCAAGTTATTTGCTCGGGAACTCTACAGTAAACAAGGAACAATCCACGAATAACGGAAATAAAAAATACATTCTACAACCATAATCATATTTTATATATAGAATGTACGTAATCCCCAAAGTGGGAGAAAAATAAATGTACATGTGTACGTTCATCGATCGAAGTAGAGTAGTGTTTTGTGAGTCTCAATCTCATAATTTTAGACATGGGACTGTAAGTACAAAGTTGCTGTAGCTTGCGATGCGTCGTAAGCCGTGTTATTGGTATATTGTTACGAGGCGTCGTAAGCTAAGACGAAGTTGTACGTGTACTTATTATCCATTTCTCTGCGAGTTGCACAGTGAGAGACGAGGCAGTATCGACTTTGCCTCAGCAGTCAATGCCGTGTTTCGAAATAGTTTGCCTTTGTTACTTTTATACCATATTTAGTACATTAAGAAGATTAAGATAAGTAAAAACAAAAATAGACTTTACCAGTACCCGTGCTGGTTTTCTTATAGCCTAGTTACAATAAGCAGCGTATGCTTGGTAAAAACTAGATACAGCATGTGCTTGGCTTACAAGATTTAACAACAACAACTACCACCACCAACACAACAACAACAACAACAACAGCAGCAACAACAACAAAAACAACAACAACAACAACAACAACTACTACTCTACTACTACTTCTACTACTACTACTACTACTACTACTACTACTACTACTACTACTACTACTACTACTACTACTACTACTACTACTACTACTACTACTACTACTACTACTACTACTACTACTATTGCTACTGCTGTTTGAAATTAAGTGTATGTATGTGTGTAGTACTGGTACTGGTTCTGCTACTGCTACTGCTACTGCTACTGCTACTACTACTACTACTACTACTACTACTACTACTACTACTACTACTACTACTACTACTACTACTTCTACTACTACTGCTGCTGCTGCTGCTTCTGCTGCTATTACCAGCACATTAATCCATGTTCAGTTTATATTTATATTACATGTGTAATGTCATGTCCAAGTCGAATTTCCGTATAATGGAAAAATAAAAATGTATCTTATCCTATCTTATCTAAATATCCGTCTTGAGTGGTACATCTACTATTATTAATTTTCAGTACATTTTGAACAGTGTGTGTATAAAACCACACACACTAGTCTGGGCGCAGTAAATTGGCGTTCTTTACAAAGTAAAATGGTCAAGGCTTCTACGAATAGAAAACAGGTTCACCAAAAAGACAAACACGGTGGACCTTTCTTTTATTTTGGAGGACTTGAGATTTGTCTATCAGTATCATAAAAATCTAAACTTGTTACGATTGCTATATGTAAGATCTTTTACGTCAACAGAAAATGGGAGAGTAATTTAAAAGCGAACTTAATTAATACATTTATAGTGCATTTTACCATCATTATTACATGTGCTTTACTTAATCACATTATTGAAATTTTTTATGCAATGCGCAATCAGTTGTCCATATTGATAAGGAATGTAAGCTTAGTTCTCAAATTTAAATTTTTTTTTTTTTTTTTATTTATTTATTTTTTTTATTATTTTTTTTATTTTTTTTTTTTAAATTTAATTTTCTCCCCTTTAATTATGTGTAATACTTAGATACAACTATGTTTAAGTAAAACTTTTTGCTAATTGTGTTGCTGCACATATATTTGTATAACTGTTTATAAATTATGTATTCATCTTGCAAAGCCTGTGCTTGACAAAATAATTTTCGATATGTATGTTCTTAATATATATATATTGACTGAATAAACATTGAATTGAATTGAACTTTTGCCGCTTTTCCCTCTATCGTCCCTTGGAAAGTCAATCAAAGTTCACACTTTATTTAACAAGCATTTATAACATCTGATTTTTTATTGTCTTTTTTTTCGGTATAAATCTTGTACCTAAAGTTATAATGATTGTTCTTCTGTTTGATGAAAAAAAATAGAGGGGCTCGACGGCCCTGGGGTAGAACATCGGCTTCCGGCGCAACAGGTCCATGGTTTGAGCCCTGGTGCTTCCGCTCCCTACTGGTTGGGTCTGTGTCAGTTTTATGTGACTGACTGGGACAGGAGTCATGGTATCCCCGCCCTGTCTCGTGTGTCCCAGCACATAAAATTGTCAGACGTCAGTTTTGGGGTCCGATAAAGAAGCCTTACGGCATTGTATTAACGACCCAACGCCCTATTATCAGCAATTAGAATAAATTGCGCACGGGTCCCGTGACAGGTTTGCGTGATGCCACACAGAGACTAGCGAATATTAACCAAATGTGATGTAATTCTAGGGGACGTGGTTTACAGCCTTGAAGCGTATGTATTGCACTGAAATAACTTTAATTTTGCTCAATCATGGGAAAAATTGTTTTTCAATAGAACAAAAAGAAGGCAATAGACCTGGCTAGGCTTAGCCTACGCGTAGCTTTTTTTTGTTGTTGCGACAATGTTATTGTCGTCATCTGAGGTTCAACAAACAACAGTACGGTCGCTTCAGTCTTCACACGTATGGGCCTTTTATTTCTGGTCGGATACAAGAGGGTGAGGTGGTTCCAGTACTAGGGAGTTGAGCTCCTATACGGGAGCTATCATGTTTAATAGCACAACCAGGTTTTGTCAGATTCCATCCCCTACTGCTGTGACTGGATGACGGGAATCATGTTATCCCCGCAGTGTCCTGGGGAACGAACTGGCTCAAGTTGCAGAGCGTTGGTGTCTGGATTGGAAGGTCCTCAATCGATCCATGATTGATTTGTTTGATTTCGTCCCTTACTGATTGGGTGGTGTCAGTACAATGTGACCTGTTATCGTAAAATTGTCAGACATTATCCTAGGGCCCAAACGTCATTCTGGTACCTGTCGTCGTGTCGCATCCTCTTTGGCAACCGTTACACTATGAAACGGCTTTGTCTCTTTCAAAGAAAACTGGTGGCAGAAAAAGGTTATATGTACCTCTTAGCAAGGATCTTCTTTTTCTCCAAGAGGGATCATATACAGGGACGGCTCCCAAGACTTAAGTATGATAACGTTTGAAGGCTGCCACACAGCGACATGGCGGGGATACAGTCGAAATCAGACCTCAGTCTATCTCAGCCATTCAACCAGCACAGACCCAACCAGTAGTACCTTATGTAACTTTGTAAGTGAAAAGACGCCTCAGATTATGGATGGGACATGAAACCCTTGATAACATGCCGTGAGTTCTACTGGATGCGTTAACTGGTCCACGTCATAAGCGCCAATGTATCGTGACCTGAGAATAACAAAGCTCTGATGCAGATGAAATATTGTTACTCTAAGATACTGTCTTGTTAATATCGGAATTCTACATTTCCTGGCCTAGAAATAATTGACAGTAGGTTTAACCTACCTTCTTTTTCTATTTTTCTATAGAACCTTGTCATTCTAAGATCACGATCTGTATAACAATGCAGCTTACCATTGGGCATTTGTCAATATAATTCTCGTTCAAAGTGGACTTTTATTTAATAAGGAGGCCTATTATTCTCTCACTCTCTCTCTCTCTCTCTCTCTCTCTCTCTCTCTCTCTCTCTCTCTCTCTCTCTCTCTATCCTTACATCATTACCAAAACGACACATTTGGAGCACCCCACGACAGATGGTCAAGTTTTTTGGTCCGAAGGGGGTTCAGTTAGTTTGACGTCCGGCTATTATGTGGACGGGACCCAAGACTGGCGCCTGGCAATTTCATGTGCTGTTACACACGATACAGGGCGGAGAGGGAGACCTGATGCCTGTCTTAGTAGGTCACATTATAGTTTCTGTCCGTCCAGGAAGGTACTGCCGCATCCTGTGGCCTTCTGGAATTCCACTCGGCATCCGTCAGCAACAAGCTCTATGAAAAAGAAAACGGCTCCTTTTCCCGGAAATTTTGGCCTCGTATTTTCGTTTTCAAAGAAAACTGGCGCTTTGGTTATCGTAGACACCCCTTTTTACTTCTGTTAATTTTAACTTAAAAAAACCCTATTAATTATCGAAATTTAGCCTATGCAACATTGTTTTGACTGTTTTCCTCTCGCTCTCCAGTCCGTACAGTAGTCTCAATTTTCCTCAGTTTAAATGTCATTGATGTGTGTTTTGGTTGTTTTTCCCCTTAACATTTGACCATGTAAAGGTTAGCTGTTTTAGGTTCTACTCACCAGATTTTGCAGTTCTTGTCACAATTTAAAGCAAATGAAGTCTCAGTAGTACCAGTAATAGATAAAAAATTGTTGAAATTGCATTTCTTCTATTTATCACTGTCATTCATGTGTATGTATTTTTTAACCTTGTCATTTGACCATGTTAACATTTGCTATTTTAGGTGATATTTTTTATGAGCCCAGCTGAACACGCTACTCTGCCTTGGGCGACCTCTTTCTGACTTCCACAGTGGCTGGTAGAGCACGCTAAGGGTTAAAATCTAATTTTTTTATTTTTTTTAATTTATTAATAGTGTACTTTTTCGATCTTCAAGTAGTTTGGTATGTATTGCTGCTTTTTAGCTGCTTTGAATGAAGCAGAACAACTTAATGTAACTTTTAAACATAACAATATTCATATTGTGAAAATTAGGTTTCGGGGGGTTAGAAAAGCACGCAAGAAGTATGAATGTCGGATTTTTTTTTCATACTTTGCTCTTTTTAGCACAATGAGATTAATACTGGCAGCCAAAAAGAAAAAGATCGAGTCGTGATGCAGTATTCCGATAAGAAGGCACGCGCTCAACCCTTGGACCTCCGCGCGCCTTATGATCAAAGTACACGCTGTGTGTCTCCCATAATTTATTATCTGCCAGTATCAGGAAATGAAAATTATACATGTACTAAGGTAAAAATGTAATTGTCAGAGCCCCAATCTCCTACGCCTACCACACTGCCGTGCAATTTATTTTTTACTTCCTCATGAAGTAATTAAGATACAAAATAAATCGTTATTTCGACTGTGTAACGAATGTACAATGGTATCATTTTACTCTACTTACTGTAACGGTAGAGACCTTACGATCTACACAGCGATAACGGATGGCATAAACACGCCCCATAAAGATAGGATATCATTTTTATATTCTTATCGCTCAGTATCTCTGTAAAGCTAGTGGGGAGTTACGATTGGACGCGCTCAAAGAGATTCCCCTATAAATAACCGCTGCAAATTTCCTTAACTAGCGTCTTTGTTTTCGTTATTGACCTCGCTTCGCAATGTCCTTACTATCGTACCTTACTAATGTGTACTCCTACGACTCCAACCGTGTCACGTCGTCCCTCTTCGGATGGCCTTCGACACCTAGGCCTAGTACTTGTAGTAGCGAGACGAACGGGCGAACACGGACTCGACGCTAGGCCTAAAGATAGAGCATCGCCAGCGATTTCCTCACGCGGCCCGGCACGTGAGAGAGCACGGAGCCACTACGTAACGGCTCCTGCCTCTAGCTGGACCAACCAGCGCCTCCGCTTCAGGCCTCCCTCGCCCAGGCTTGGCAAATGGCAGCCGCCGTCGCAAGCTAGGTCGTGACGTAGGCTACAGAAGGTTGTTGACAGCCTGTGCCTGGATGCCCTCGATCTACCACATTAGAAGGTTTATAGAAGCAAATAATAGAGAAGGCTTGTAAGATTCTCTAATGTATCTTCATTTTATCGCGACAAAATTGCCTTCCTGTTAGATTTATTTGCTTTTAGATCTAGTAGGTATAGTTCTAGATCTTATTGTGTACATAAGTAGATCTATGTGCATTTTATGATAATCAATATTCTGTGAAATTCGAGTGGATAAATGTGTGTACTGAAAAGTGAAATCTATCAAGTGAAGTACTACTGGTGAACTGAAAGGAACCTATTGCACCGGACTCACTCACTGCCTGTTTGATTCTGAATGTTTTGAAATTGAATGTCTGCTATATTATAGACTAAATCTAGATATCTAGATCTAGCATTTACCTGAAATTTTAAGGGCTCCTGTTATATCTATGCTATGCTCGTCTAGATTCTACTCAGGCCAAGTGTTGTTAGCAAGCCTAGTGAAAAATAAGTGCTGACCTAGATCAGTAGATCTATATTCTAGATTCTTGATCTATAACATCGACTGGGTCACATCGATGTGGATGTGAAGGTAAGCAATCGTGCTAGAAGACATAATTAAAGACAACATCAATTGAGCTCGAAAGATCAAGATGCTTTATCTGAAACGTATAATATACCTAGATCTACATAGATCTAGAGATTTAAAAATGAGAGTGATTGTAGTGTCTCTTTAATTTTAAAGCCTTACACCCCCTCTTTGTAACGTGTTTGTTTCTCGTTTAATTATTCACTTCAAACATGTGGATGTGAAGGTAAGCAATCGTGCTAGAAGAGATAATTAAACAATTTAAAGACATCAAGTGATCTCGAAAAATCAAGGCTATCCTTAATCTGAAACTTAGATCTAGATCTATCTCGATATAGCCTAGATCTAGAGATCTAAGAGAAATATACCGGTATGCTAAAATAATTATTAGACATTAGAACTGGCCTAGAAGTAGAACAATAGAGTGTCTCAGTAGCCTACGTTATTGTACACCTCAGTCAAGATCTAGATCTAATCTTGATTTCTTGATGTGTCAACACCTAAAGTCAAAATGTCACAGAGCTAATCTAAATATCTCAAGACCTGATGTCAAAATGTTGTTAGAAGCAACTTAGAGAACTGTCTAAATGCAAACGGTGCTGTTTAATGCAATTTCACTTTATTTTATACTGTATACATATGTCTTCTTGTGGTCTAGGAAACTATAAAAAAAACATTTATAAAATTAAAAAAGATCAAGAAAAGCATAGTGTACATCAAATATTGAGGCAGAAACCTAGCGCATCTATAGACAGTAGAGATAAAAACTAAGCTAGACATCCTCTCTATTTCATGTAATTAATACATGTATATAGGTCTCGGTCACTGATAAATAAATCTTTTTTTTTTTTTTTGCAATAGAGGTCCTTCAGCCCTCTAAAGTCATTGTCATTAATTAGTTCTACATTGAATTGAAGCGTGGAGAGGGGGGTGTGTGGCATGAATGAGCCACGAATAGCCTTTTTAATTAAATAACAAACAACAAAAGAGTGAAAACACCCTACACCTCGAATAGATGGTTTGATGTATGAACTAAAGAATCATGTGAAATGCAAATGTATTTGGGCCATTTTACTACCACTCTTTTAAACGTGTTGTATATATGTAACCCCCATTGTACACCATGCTGAGAGCTGTGCACCCCCCCCCCCCCCTCTTTTTTTTCACGTCAAAATCATAGGATACTCACAATTTAAAGGAGGAACAGAACATTTTTCATTATAAATGAGACACATGACTACACATTTAAAATTCGAAGGCCTTTAAAATTAGGGTTAACATCATCTATCCCAATCCTTTTTTTCGAGTAGGTTTGGAGGGATACTTGATTATTGTTTTATAGAGTTTTTGTACCTTTAGTATTGATTAATCAATGCTATCTTAAAGTCTTGCTTATTTTAAGTAAAACTGGTTTGGTTATTTTCTTTTTCTTCAAGGAGGGAAAGAGGGGGGGGGGGAGGAGAACTCATGTTATCCCAATCAAAAGGGCTCCAGTTCAAGTCCAACGATCAGACAAATTTGTAGGTTTTTGTCCCCTACTACTTGGTCAGTGTGAGTGTCAGAAATGAGACCAGCTGAGACACATAAGACAGGGCCCTTAGTTAGCATCCCCACACTGTCTCTGTGTGGCAGCATGACTGTAAAGTTGGTGACTTGACATCATTAGTCTTAGGACCTGTCTATAAACAAAGCTTCTATGCTGCTGAAGTTGGCATTTTATAATAGAAACAAAGCAAGCGAACAATCAACAGAATCTTCTTCTCCTTCTCCTACTTCTCTTTCTTATAACTTCTTTTTAAAATATCAATCTATATGAATTTTATATATAGAGAGGTTTAAAAATGAGAGTGATTGTAGTGTCTCTTTAAAGCCTTACATCCCCTTTTGTTTCTTGTTTAATTATTAAATTTAAAAAGTCATAAATTTACTGTGCTTACAAGTATTTGTAAGATATACTATGCAATCATAAATAAATGATGAAATTTATAACGGTGATTGATAACTACTACTACTACTACTGAGGACTACTACTACTACTACTACTACTACTACTACTACTACTACTACTACTACTACTACTACTACTACTACTACTACTACTACTACTACTACTACTGCTACTACAAGTGCTACCACTGCTGTGGATGCTGCTGCTGCTGCTGCTGCTAGTACTAAGGATGTAATGAGCGATCCAGTATAATAATATTATATTTGAAGTCATCACACTAACTTGTATCTTCCATCGAGAAAGTCTCATTAAACAAGATGCCTTCACTTTTCATTAAAATTGTATATTTATAGCCTTAGTCCGAAAAAAATTCATATAGAAATAGTAAAAGATTTCACATGGTAATTAAAAAATCTTCTAATCCCACTTTCAACATATATATGTCCTTAACGAATTATAAAGTAGGAATTGAATTATTACCTGCAGTTGCTACTCGTACTGTACCTACATTCTTGTCTCGTACTAACAATTAATCCGCAATTTTTTTTTTGAAATACTTCATGAAATCCCAGTACACATATTATTATTATTATTATTATTATTATTATATTATTATTTTTATTATTATTATTATTATTATCATTATTAGTATTAAAACTACTATTAGTATTATTAGTATTATTATTGTTATTGTTTTTATTATTATTATTATTATTATTATTATTGAACTTTTTTATGATATGTCACCCACCCTGGTTAAAACCCCGTCTTAGTAGTAGTAGTACTGGAATTGGTTTAAGTTATAAATTAAAATTTAAAGATGGCTTAGAATACAAAATAATTACCATGGGATGTACCTAAGGTTTCAACTCTAAAATAATTATGTGAAGTTAAACAGAGACAACCATATATTTTTTTAAAATTTATTTTATAATAAAAATAAGCCAGTTAGGGGAAGTTATATTTGAAATAACTGCGGTTGAAATAGAAGGTTGAGGAAAAGAAGACAATGTAGAAATGGATGTTCAAAGGGACGAAAAAGAAGGGACTAGTAATTATTCATATTCGAGTATGTGAAATTAAATGTATCTCACGTAATATTTATAATAGATGAGGGTTGGGTTGGGTTGGTTTAACGTCCAACAGCAGCACTTTATAGGCTATATTGTGGACGGGCCCCAAGACGGACGTCTGCCAATTTTATGTGCTGCCACACACGAGACAGGGCTGGGATACCATGACCCCTGTCTCAGCCGTTCACATTATACTGGCACCGACCCAACCAGTAGGGAACGCAACAGCCAGGATTCGAACTCGGGACCTTTTGCGTCGGAAGCCGATGTTTTACCCCTGGACCACCGCGCGCCCCTTACAATAGATGGGCTTTTTATGAAAAAAAAAAAAGAAAAAGAAAACTTAGGATATGTATATATTACATACTGTTGTCATTATACTTGTGTGAGGAAAGCAAAATATTCAATCTGAGAATGGCTTTGTCCCCATAAACAAAAGGGGGCGGGAATAAGTTAAAAAGAAAAAGGAAGTGACTATTTGTCCGCCATAAGGCTATTTCTCCGGCAGTCTTTTGTTGGAGTTGATTGCTGATCCTTCTATTGGTTGTGACAGCTGTCTCAGTTGGAGCCGTGTAAATTGCTTAAATCTTATGGTGGAACCAAAACTGTGACGTTTTCATTGAATTGTGTACAACGTACACTGTGAAACTGTTGGCGTGTGTGTGTGTTGACACACTTACCAGTAAAAACCGCAAGAGCTGTTAAAGTATAAATTTTATTATTATTATTATTATTATTATTATTATTATTATTATTATTATTATTATTATTATTATTATTATTATATTGTTTACTTGATGTTGCTATAATTACACACGTACATGGTGCTAGTCTCTACTCTGGCGACAAGAATAAATCATTCAGTCGATAAGTTTATGACAACAATAGCGACTTGACCAGGTTCATAATGAAAAAAAATGGTGTCTCTTTATATTCAGCATCTTACACTGTCCTGGACAGAAACTTTTCAATTAAAAAAAAACAACGTATTTTTCGTTTGTTGCATATGGGCTAACGTCAGCACTACATATGCTGTATCGCGGGCGGGCCCCAGCACTAACTTCAGAAACCTATGCTCTATCCCAGGGCTACACCCCCACACCTTTTAATAACAAGAAAATATTTTACAAAGCAAAAGGAAAGAAAGAGATCGATAGAATGACTGTCCGGAACAAAAGCGAGAGAGAGAGAGAGAGAGAGAGAGAGAGAGAGAGACACAGAGAGAGAGAGAGATATGAAAACCTTAATGCTATATCACTGGCCGTGGGAGTCATGGCAACGAAACCACTGAGCTCAGGTAATTATGTGTTTATTGGGGCTAAAAATCAAAGTAAGTCATAGTTATCGTTTTTCGGCCACGACCTTCTTGACTTTTTCGCATTTTCACTGTTACTGTTTTTGTTTTGTTTGTAATTATTTGTTAAAGATTGGTTCAATTAGAATGAGAGGCTTTTGTTCCGGACAGTCATTCTATCGATCTCTTTCTTTCCTTTTGCTTTGTAAAATATTTTCTTGTTATTAAAAGGTGTGGGGGTGTAGCCCTGGGATAGAGCATAGGTTTCTGAAGTTAGTGCTGGGGCCCGCCCGCGATACAGCATATGTAGTGCTGACGTTAGCCCATATGCAACAAACGAAAAATACGTTGTTTTTTTTTAACTGAAAAGTTTCTGTCCAGGACAGTGTAAGATGCTGAATATAAAGAGACACCATTTTTTTTCATTATGAACCTGGTCAAGTCGCTATTGTTGTCATAAACTTATCGACTGAATGATTTATTCTTGTCGCCAGAGTAGAGACTAGCACCATGTACGTGTGTAATTATAGCAACATCAAGTAAACAATAGAATTAACATGAGTTTAAAAAAAAAATATATTAACAGAAAGCCAGAGGCATAACAAATACAAACCTTTTTGATTTTTGAAAATCAGTTCACTAGCAAAAACGTTAGAGGTATTTTTTGGTAAAAATTTGATCAAATTTGCGATTCGATTTTAATCCCCATAGTCATACCGGTGCCGCGGAGTATTCAGTACATACTCAGCGATTCTTGTCGTTCGCTCCAGATCTAATTATTTTATTTGAAGGTACGCCGTTGAAACCCACGACCTTGCAAATGTTATCAGTCGCATTTTGCCACCTACTAATTGGGTCGGCGCCAGTGTATGACATGGTTGAGTCATGAGTCCGGGTGTAGCAGCACGAATATTTGTCAGACGTTAGTGTGGGACTTCTCCACGACATGAACTTAAGCCTAGCTACTGATCTTGGACGTTAAGAAACTAACCAACCAACCAACCAGCCAACCAACAAACCATAGCGATATAGAACTTTTAATAGTGGTTCTAAGCCTTTATTATACTATACGATATTAGTCTATAGGGTTCATGTTTGGAACAGTGTATGCCCATTTAAACCAAAATTGGTGTAATTGGACTGTCGTTAATACTGTCCTAATAATTATTTTCTATGCATATTATTTTCCCCTCCTCACTATTTGCCATAGGTTATAACTTTTAGGTGCTGTGCGTCTACATTGTCTTTTTCCTTCCGCCAAATTTATCATCACCCGTCATTCACATTTTGCCCTGAAGTACCCTAATCGAGCTAGCAATACTCATACATACATGCTGTCATGTAGAATTTGAAGTAGTGATATACAACCCCAGACAAGCACATGTTTTGTTTTGTTGTGTTTGACGATACATCTCTCTCTCTCTCTCTCTCTCTCTCTCTCTCTCTCTCTCACTGATCCGACCCCTCTCCTCTTTTTTTTTATTTTTTATTAATATAATTATTGTTTTCTTTCACGCTATCCTTTAATTAAAGAGAAACAAGCAAAAACAACAAAAAAAAACAACAACAAACCCCAGTGTATGAAGTAACCTTCTGTGTGTTCACGATGATATTTAGAGACATAGGTCTTTCTTCCCCGTAGGGCGCATTGCGCTGTCTTCTCCTAGATCAGTCATTTTTTTTATTTTTGTTTTGCTTAACTATTTTTCCAGCATTTGGCTATCCCAGTTATATTACTTCTCCCGTTTTTCTTCACGCAATAATCATCTGTCTCTTTTGAAGTCCTCATCCTGTTTACTTGTTGACATTCTTTTCTTCCCATCCTCCCTTTCTAGTTTTCTTTGCCCAACTCTGTCTGTCTCTCTCTTGTTTTTTTTTTTTTTTTTTTTTTTTTTTTTTTTTTTTTTTTTTTTTTTTTTTTTTTTTTTTTTTTTTTTTAAATAATTTTTTATGTTTTCTTTATAAAATTTTTTAAAATGCAAACTAGCTTTGAGGGATATACACGATGGTATTAATAAATAGGTCTCACCAGCCCGTAGGGCGTTCAAACAGTGGCTACTTTTCACGATGTAAACCAGGCGCCTGGCCGACACACCCACACGGCAGATCTTGCGATCATAGGGCCACAGCGAAAACGAATACGGTGGCTCAGGGAATCTCCAGTTTTCTCCGTTTCTCCACCGGCACCAAATCATAGCTCTACCCTAAACTTGCGGAGCCAATGAGCGTTGAGGAAACTCCATGCTTTACAGACGTTCTCTACATCATCCGTTGTCGGGAATCGCAAAGTCTGGACTGGCTAAATACATCCGGGCAAGTTCTGTCACTTTGCGTGCCCGCAGGCTCTTGGTATTAGGCTGGGAGATAATGATACGCGCTGACTGATGTGGCTGGAACTAGTGGAAGCTCGAATAGGCCATGGGTATCGATTTTCTTCTCGCCCGCCGCTAACTTTGACTGTTGGCTTGTGATTTATGATTTTGTTATTGTCTCAAAAAATACTTAAGGAACTGCGGGGTGGTGGAGGAGCTTGTTCTGCCGCGGTAAACCATTTTGTTTAGTTTTACGTGTTAAGACATTCTAATTATATATTACAGAATGATGTATATCTGCCTTAATTACTAATAATTATAAATAGAGGAAGCGAGGGGAGGGGGAGAGAAAAAGATAGAAGGAGAGGGAAAGAGAAAGGGAGAGAGAGAGAGAGAGAGAGAGAGAGAGAGAGAGAGAGAGAGAGAGATTTTAGGAGGCGCAGATCTAAAAACAACAATGGCAAAGACTAAACACGTGTATAAAAAACAGATTGAGTGTTTAAAATAATATTTTTGTGTGTAGATCCAGGCGCCAAAGTAGCATAAACACAATTTGGCCATACGTATACGGTATAGTGTCCACTTTCCAACACTGCTGGTTTATAATTATTATGTTTTTTTCCAGTTTTAGATTTGCTTTGAGTTGGTTTTTTACGTCCTACATAAGCAGCAATTTTATATCGTGGATGGATCCCAGGACTAAAGTCTGATAATTTTACGTGCTGCCACATATTGACAGTGCAGGAATAACATGACTCTTGTCTATGTAAAGTACTGTACCTAATATCCACCGAAAAGGCTTGAAATTTGATATCTTATATTTACTTTATATCTCCTTTTTTTTTGGTGAGCTTACTTTTCATCTGAGTGTCGGAGCAGCTGAAGTATGCATATTGGCTTCAGGTTTGCTTACAGGTTTGGGCTTGAACTGTTCATAGATAGCGTTGTAGAGAGAACTGTTTATGGTCAGATCGTGGATATAGATCTACTCGCTAGTATAGTACTACATGTAGTTGAAGGATGGGCTTTTATACCACTAAGACTGTCAGTCGGAGTTGTTAGGGCGCATGTATATTTAGCTCTTTCTTTCTATCTTTTTTTTTTTTTTTTTTTTTTTTTTTGCTTGCTTAGCCACCAACCTTGTTAAAAAGTGCGACAGACTGGAGCTGTCAGTCCTTTTGCCATAGAACATTTAGATCTGATAGGTTAGCGCGAACACCAGAGGTCGCGCGTGCCGTATGTGAATTTTTCCCTTGCATGTGGGTCAGGGTCTTGTACAATGCCAATATAGCCGTTAGCGTGCTGGCGAGCCGTAAAAACAAACTCACTCACTCACTCACTCACTCGTGCAGTGCCAGGCAGATTATGATTGTAGGTTTTGTCCGCTTTAAAAAGAATCTCATATTGTTAAATATTGAGTCTCCTAAGTTCCTCAAAATGTAGGGTCTATGAAGACGGAGGCACCAGACTAGGACATGACCTCGAACCCCCTGCTCACCACTTGCTACTCCAAAACACTACCAATGAATTTTCTTGCAAATTAAATTTCTTTGCTCTTAAATCAAAACTTAACTAAAAGTGCTTGGAAGTACCGATACTGAAGTTATTAATATTATTAAGATGGTTACTTTTTGTAAAAATTAGAAGCATTTAAATTTATTGAGTCTTCGAAACAACATTTTACAAGCCAATTCACGAAAGTATACACTGATTTGCAATTGCATTCACCGTTTAGACTCAGAGTGAACTGTTTCAAATATACCATTGGACAGTTTATAGATTGTCTTGTAGGCTATGGGACTAAAAATTAATGGATGCTCGAATTATATTAATATATTCAATAGAAAAGGATTACAGCAATTTTTATTGAGACCATCGAGTTTGCATACACATGAGAAGGCCTCGAGCTTAAAACCCTTTTCATGAATACGACACTATTGTAGATCTATACATGTACTCACGACGAGTGAAAAAAACAACAAACACTGCTGACTCGGACCTTAATTTAAGTTTCAAGGCCAAATAATATTGGCCAGAAATGGTGCACGAATTAATGCACATCAGATCAGAAGCAACCACAACCGTCTCCGCCTCTCTCGACCCCTTTCCAAACCCGAATTTCATGTTAATTTTGCTTCATAGAGCGATTCAATGGAGCATACACGCAGCTCTTCCACACTCCCCCCCCCCCCCCCCCCCCCNNNTCTCTTTCTCTCTCTCTCTCTCTCTCTCTCTCTCTCTCTCTCTTTCTCTCTCTCTTTCTCTCTCTCTCTCTCTCTCTCACTCATTCACACACACAGGACAACCACAGAAAAGGTGAGCAAGCTGTGTATAATTATGTTAAGCTGTATTCTGCGTGACCCACTTTTCGTTTTCATTATACCAGCCATTCTTGGCACTGTTTGCTTGTCTTCCTCCGGTCTTGGTCTCCTGTGAACTGTGAACTGCTTTCAACTTTCGTTTTACAGCTATGTTGATTTAGGCAAAAGAACTCAACTGGATCCAACTTTACACATAACGTTCTGTCAGTCTTGTTTTTAGGGACAGAAAGAGGTGTCTATTATACCTAAATCGAGGTCAAAATCATCCGGCTTCAAGGCCAAAGCTTTTTTTGTTTTGTTTTTGCCCACATTGTGCTGTTTTTAGACCATCGGCCTACCAAAAGGTTGTAGAGTCGAACTCACACGGTGTAAGCTTTACAATCCTTCTCGGAGAAAGCATACACGCAGAGACTTGGGTACCAGCTAAGACCCGAACCTCGGACCTCCAGTTCGTCAGTCCAAAGCACTGCGGTTAAGTCTGTCTGGTTCCCCTGAAGTAACACGGTTGGAGTCTACCAGAAATAAGAATTTTACTTCATCATCTCCGTATGCGTATGTGTGACTCTTTATCCCTCCATTATCTCATCTTTCTGCAACTCTCTCTTGCCCCCCCCCCCTCTTTTTTTTCCCCCCAATATTACTCTTTTGATTTCGTAATTAAATTTTAGGCTTTGTCTCCTTCATCGCCTGTCCATCTATAACTGTGTGATGACGTTAGAGAAAGATAGGTATCGTATTAAAATAAAAGCAATAGCAATATAAAAACACGAGGCAATGTCTGCCAATAAATATTATTATCATGGACTAGATTTTGATACGAAATTTGGCAGAGCCTTGTCGTCTTTGTATTACACATGTGAGGTTTTCCCCCGTCTCGCGACTGATTGTTTGCTCACTCATTTAATGCTTTACTGCTTCTGTGCTGACCCCCTGGCGTAATGGTACACGTAATATGTAGATCTAACACCACACTGCGGTTGCTATGAAACAAGCTTCTAGTTCTAGCAAGTCTCGTACCAAACCCATTTCCTAGAATACCAGTAGAGAGACCCCGGGATATATCTTAGGTGAGAATTTCTGACAAAGCAAAGCTTATTCTGGAGAAATGACACTGACAGTTTTCGTTAAATTAAAAAAAAAAACAAAAAAAACAACAAACAAACAAAATTATACCTTTGTAGGGCCTTCAGAGTTAATCATCTAATGCACAAAGAACATTTAAAGTAGTGTGGGCACTCCTGCTCATACAAACTTAGGCTATTTTTAAAGTATAGACTTGAGGTAGCCTCACGAGACCAGTACCGTAGCATCTTTCACACCTGTGTGTGTGACCGTGAGCGGACCAAAAGCCGACCTTAGCCCCCCGACACGTGTGACAAACGTTGGTGGTTCACACCTGAGCTGACCACTAGCTCGCCTTTCAACGTAAAGCGTCGCCGCCTGGCCATTGGCTGTTTTCACAAATTAACCAGCGTCGTTAGCAAGTAGTTCTGAACTATTCCTTTATCATCACGCCACCTTCAACCTGCCAGGTCAACTGGAAGCGGAGCATCCATTTTAGTATATAACTAGTTATTTGTTTCAAGAGAGACCCTTTTCCTTTGTTGTGAAACTTTAAAAAAATATCATTTGCAAGGACGTGGTATGTATAAATTATATTCTACACGATTAGTTATATAACGTAAAGCTTTATTTCTCTGTGCTAAATAGGTTTAGTATTGACTAATATAATATTCTAGCCACGATTTAACTAAGGCCAGCTTGTGAAGGCCTTGTTCAGGTATCTGAGATTGCAACGACTGGTCACACGAGAAAAGTGTTGTTTTTTTAAAGGTATAGTACTAAGTAGTGATATAGCATTCATATTTTTTTTCATTTCTCGTCATAGACTATGATTGTAGGCATATGAAATATATTAAATGGCTATACATCTATAGTGTGTATAGACACTCCCTACACATATGTACTGAGTACATGTATCATGATTAACACTGCGTTTGTAAATTGTACCTATTTTTTGCTATGCAAGAACCTAAATGGGACTTTTTCAAGTAGGCAGGCCTGTAAATATGGTATATATGCATTTCCCCCCCCCCTTGGCGTCTTCTTCATGTTTTTTTGCAATTCATAACACAATTTTTAACTTCACGTTATCAGGAATGTCCCTTGTTAAAGATCAATTTAAAATCATAACGTCCCATTTGTCTGTACTGCTCATTCAATTAGCAATACGACTTAAGCCTGGTATATTTTAAAATTATTTTCCTGAGTATTGTTCTTCCGTTTGCTTATGTGACTGACATAGGCATGTTGTTCGACTCGCATGTAGGTTTGGAAAACTGATAAGCAAGTACAGTACATGTAGTTGATTTAGATTTCTGTTTTGGGTATATATTGTTATAACCTACTAGAATCTACTATTGTCCTGCTTTATACTTTGATGTACTTCGTGTACAGGTATATTATATATTTACAGTGGAAAACGTTGGCTACGGAATTATAAGATTTAAAGTTTTAACCTACTAGAATCTACTATTGTCCTACTTTATACTTTCATGTACTTCGTGTACAGGTACATATATATATGAAATTATACGTTTTAAAGTTTTAAGGCTGTAAACGCGGAAGTGACAACTGAAACCGGCACCTACTGAAACGTGTGAAATCAACATGTTATGATTATTTTCTAGCTTTTTATGGAACTGTGACTTCCACCTGCGTAGTTAAATAAATTGTTTCGCTGCTTCTCTACGTACAAGCAGAATACACCCACACGCCTGTTCTGTATAGTGAGTCTATATGAGTCTACGGTATAGGCTCCACTACCTGTTCTGGCCACTTCTTCTTCTTCTTCTTCTTCTTCTTCTTCTTCTTCTTCTTCTTCTTCTTCTTCTTCTTCTTCTTCTTCTTCTTCTTCTTCTTCTTCTTTATAATTAAAATTGAAGAATAGATTTCCATCTTTGGAAGAACCTGTAGATGTAGCGACAAATAGCATGCATTAATTAAAGTCAAGAGGGGACAAGCATAGGCAAGACATGATAGGCCCTAGCTTGGCCAGGTTATTGTTTGACATTTAGGGAAAATACATTCTTAATGACTCAGGATAAAAACTTCAGTGTAAGATTCGAACACCGAACCCCTGCTCTTCAGACCAGAGTGCATGTTTTACCGATTGCGCCATCTGTCGCCTCAGATCAGAGTGCTTAGTTAGTTCTTGTAGTTACAGACTGGTGTGCAGTGCTTTTAATGTATGATGAGATTCCCACTAGAGATATAGTCTGGGCGCGAACTGCACATAATGCACAATTATAAGCAATATTTTTTGTTTATAGACGGTATTCCCCCCCCCCCCCCCCCCCCCCCCCCCTCGACCTGAATCGACGGATCAGGTTTGCTTTGACCAGGTGTGCTTTCGTTTCGATGAAAAAGAAGTCATACCATGTTGTACCTGTAGATAGATTCTAGCCAGACAACGTAGTTACGTTGACCTGTAGTTGTGTGCTGCGAAGCGTTTAGCATGACCTAGATCTACCTAGACAATCATGGCAAAGTTGCCCTTCCTGAAGAAAAAGGTTATTAAAGCAGATTTGATCATGGATTTAAACGTCGCCTATGCCAGCCACACCCGATAAAACCTTGACACTCTGGCCTGAATGTCGTTCAATTTGAATAATAATTAGAATGGATGTTCCACATTGAGTAAAAAATATAGCTGAAAATGCGTTTTTTATTTGTTTTGTTTTTTTAAACATAACGTAGCCTACATGTGGCACTTATAAAAGACGGGTGCTTGCAAGACCAATGAATTTGAAAAAAAAAACATTACATAATAACTGTTTTTCCATACCTTACTCCCCCCCCCCTTTTTTTTTTCTTCTACCCCAATATAATTATATGTAGACTACTTGGGATCATAAACCTTCGCTTCATAGGCACCGTATATTTTACGTCAAGAATCCATAGTAGAGCTAATGATAAATTAATAACAATTAGCTGTCCACTTCATTGTGTCGTAGTCACGGTGTATGTTTATCATCTTTCATGTGGATCTACATACAGTAAACTAGGGGTGGCCAAAGGCCAGAGGTTGTATTACAGATTTTGCGTTCCACGCGACAAGAGCGGATGACAATATCCTGCTTTTTATGTACACATAGATCTAAAGCTCTTTTTCAAACCTTCATTTGGCTCCTTAAGTCTAGGAACGAGCTGCAATCAGACGGCGTTGCTCATCCCCTTAAGTAAGGCCTTCGTTCACACTTTACTCTGTAGTCCCGTTATTGCAACCCCGTCTGCTCCTGAGAAAGCACGATGTAGTGCCCTCGGTTCGAACCTCGGGTTGTTGGACTGCGGTCGTTGCAATTGATCTTCCGTAATAGTAAGCGGACCTTAAGCTAATCTTTAGTCAGACCCAATTTTATTTCGTTCTTTTTAGTATAAAATTATATGTAACAGTCATCTTACAAATATTTAAAGGTATACGCTGGTAGACACAAAAGATAAGCTTGAAAAACATCGGGTTTTTTAATTTCAAAATGGAAAAAAAATATTAAAAACAACAACAACAACAACAACAACAAACTCAGTGTTTGCTATACCGAATACACTATTCATATAATGAGTGTCTATTACAGATTTAATAGATCTGAGCTGCTTACTGAGATTGCTAAACGGCAGAGCTCCGCGAGAGAAATCAGTTTTACAGCAAATACAACCCTTGATTGTGCCTCAAAATATTAGTGTAGCAATGTCTGCATTAACTGTTAATGTGCGGTTAAGTATTTAAAAAAAATCTTATAATCCATGAAGAGAGAGAGAGAGAGAGAGAGAGAGAGAGAGAGAGAGAGAGAGAGAGAGAGAGAGAGAGAGAGAGATTTTTTTTGTGTGATTGTTATTGGTTGGTGAATTATTATCAATCAATCAGAACGATACTTTTACAAAACAAGGCGATCAGAAGTTTCCCATGTTACCACACTTGGCATAGTGATAATAAATAATCTATTCCATCTTTATTGTGTGTAGTTAATGTTATAATACACCGCAGTATTAACGCCAGATTCTACAGCACGTTGAACGTTATCAAAGAGATTCAAATTATATGGATTAATTTAAAATGCTAACCTCGTAAAAAGCAATCGTTCTATTTCTTCAACCATATCAAGAATCTAAAAAAAAAAGAAAAAAAAAAGAACAGGAAATAAAATACCATGACGTAAGATGTAAATCATTAGTTTTGAACGTTATGAAATGAATCAGAATGTGAATGCGAGTGTGTGTGTGTGTGTGTTTTGTGTTTTGTTTATTTAAAAAAATTTCATCAACCTTACAACGGAGAAATGAAATGCGAGCCTCGACTTAACAATAAATATTCCTCTAATGATTTCTTCACCACTGCCTTAAAACAATATTGAAAACATTTCATAAGAATTAAAATAACGTGAACACCATTTGGCATAAATCTATCTCACTAGTAGGCTATATAATCAACATCTTATCTTTTCAAGAGAAATACAACCATTCAAATACATTAAAAAAAAAGACATTAATAACGTTATAACCACTTTACGCGACCTATCATTCTGCGCCCTAACCAAGAGATAATACATAAAACACATACACACATAGACAAGAAAAACCTCAGCATAACAATTAACAGCGCGTGTAAACGGTCATCAGTGCACATCTAACTAGAACGCCTTCTTCCTGCCTAACTGCAAGTCGGCGGCCTTGAGTTATATCTTCTGCAAGTGTTGATGACGTCATTGCCCGTGTTGTTACGCAACGCATTTTAATATTACAGGGCTGATAGTGGTGGCGCAATCTATTGATTTTATTTCTTCCTCTGTCTACCTCCATTTTATAGGGAAAACCGATTTGTTCTGGTTTAGTTTTAATTATATAACTGCTCTAATTTTAAAAATAAACATAGTAAAAATGTAAACTAAAATAAAAATACATGTATGGGTTCTCTAGATATTAGTTATGCTGTTTGCTGGTGTTATTTTCTTTCTACATTCAAGTCTAAGTAAAAGACGGTAAGAGACAAGTCAGTGGCTGACCAACAAGCGCCTATTATTCTACTTTCTTTGGTAGTTTGAGCCTCCAAGGCTTGTGTTAGTACAGTGTTAGGTAGTGGTTTGTTTTATCATTTCAACCGTCTGGAAAATCGAGCTTTTTTCTTTCCTGTGTTGTTGGAACAGTAGTTTTACATTCTTAACATGTCATTTATAACTCAAGTAATCTTTAGTTAGGGAAAGTGAAGCTCACCCCTGGTTACTCAGGGAAGATCCTTTACCCAGAACTTGGCTGGACACATCATATATTGTACTGACACAGACCCAATTAGTATTGGGAATACATACTGTACGAGGCGACCAAAGCGGGTTCAAAAGAAGCTTCGATTGGAAGTCGCGCGTTCTACCCTTGGACCACCTCGCCTCTTGCTAATGTATACCAGTACAAGTGAAACCCAGCGTCAACATGATTTACTTAACACAGCACTGAAAAGGATAAGAGTCAAAGACAGAATGACGCAATCACTTTATATAACTGTTGAAGGCCTTGCGATAAAGGGCCCGATAGCGAAAATGAAGACGATAGCTAAGTGATTAGGACATCTGCACTGCGTTCAGTTCTAGCCAACGAGCGACCAGAAAACACCATGCGTGACTATAATTATCATTTCTTATCGTCGTTTGAATGGCGAAGTCTTTATTCCTCACAACCGAGCTGCTCCGACCAAGTTCATCGACTCCTAAGGCCCATCAGGCTGGGAGTTCAGCCTTATTGTAATGTTATCATTATAAAAACAGAGACATACAAAAATATCATTATATCATTATAAGTGTAGAAAGCGTCTACATCTTGAAATATTTTCTATTTAAAATGTTGATATTTGACGTGGGTTGTATCGTCAGCGGGTGTTAGGATGATTGACTCGACACTGAGTTTGTTTCTCAACGTCCGACTTCAGCACTTATGCTATATTGTGGAGGGGTTCCAAGACTAGCGTCGGATAACTTTTAATTCTACGTGCTGTAACACAGAGTCAGTGCGTAGCCTTCTAAATCACATTTGTTCGAGAAGGACATGGACAGTGCCCGGTTATCAGGACTTTTTGAGATCTTTCATGAGCTGAAATAAGCAGTGCTATTTCTATGAGGACCTAGCTTGTCGTGTGCTGACTTCGTTTATTTATTGGAGTAAGGACGGCAGAAACATCAGTAGACTGTGTTTACTAAGGGTCAAAGAAGGAAGCATTCGTTTTAATGATCCATACCTACATTATGCAGACTCTTCACGATGAAACCTCACTTTATTTTTATAATGATACCCTACGTTTACATGAATGTTTCCATGAACCCTTTGTTATCAATATATCATTCTTTTTAATTGTCATGTTCCTTTTCTCTCCTGCAGGTGTATCACTATCAGGATCAACAAGCTGTTTACCATTGACCGACTTGAAGATCAAGGCCCGGTTCTATCTGTGTGAGCTACTTATAGCCGCCAACTGTTAAAACATTACTGTTATCAGTGCGACGGCCCTGACTTTGTTCCGTGCTATCTCTAGTGACCCAGCCAAGCTGTCTTTATCGCCACCAGTAACTACCAACACTACCAGCACTACTTACAACCCTGTGACTCGGTAGACCAAGGATTGTGCCTGTGGTTTCTAGTCGCAGCCCCAGGTCCATAGACGCCTCTTGAACCCCAGAATCGCTGATCTCGCCAAGAGCGGTAAGTCACGATTATTCATAGGGGACTCGCGGGGGGGGGGTGGGGGGTAAAGGGACGTGAATAGGGGGGAACGGTAGCGCTGGTGGTGCGGCACGAGGCCTTTACTAAGGAGTCGCGGATTCGGATCCTAGTTAATTGGAATACCATTGTCTTTACTTCATAGGTTGGTGTACATTGTTACAACTTGAGCCATAGAATCTGCTCAAATTAACACGGTCTAAAGACAGATGTACCACTAAATCCTATGTTAGAGGAGAGCTCTGCCCTTAAGGCTTACACCATCAATAATGATACTGAATAAATCGATCCTATTGCTATGTGTGGCTGATCATGCCCGTAAAATCTGAACCTGTAATTGAATTTAATCATAGATTTTTATTAATTGCAATCTGTGATTTTAATCTGTTGTTGGGTGGTAGACAATCGAGCTATTAACATAGAATACACGTGCGTGTATTGTGTTGTCAGTTGTATATGTAGCGAGTTCACAGTGAACTGACAAGTGACAAGCCCCTTACCTCGCAATGCATTCTTGATTGTAAAAAACAACATAATGCTAATAGTAATACAGGTTTCGTTTTACATGACGATGAAGGATAAAATAATCACGCCACTAGACATGGCGGTGACTTAGTAGCTCATTGGCTCCGTAAGTCTAGGATAGAGCTGTGATTGGATGACGGTGTAAATTCCCTTTCCTATCGTCTTAGTCGTCGGGTTCCGCTATCGGCCCCGATATCGCACGAACTGCAATAAGATGGATGAGAAGATTGGAGCCTGGGTCTAGTGTGACCCGCACAGAAGTGCAGGCGGCAGCGCATGTTTTGTCGTTGATGACCTAGATAATAGTAACGGGAGGCAAACTGACACAAATGAAATGGTAGAGTGTTGGTCTCCCAATCTGGAGATGCCTGGTTCGAAACCCTAGATTGAAATTGAATCCTGAGCAGTGCGTTTAGGTCTTTGACCTGGCTATAGTTTTTTTTTTTTTTTTAAATCTTATCCATGCATGATTGAACCTGTCTAATTCGCTTTGTTTGTTATTTTAACTTTTAACTTTTCTTATATGACTACTAACTTCAGACGATTTTGGTTTCTGGGAAAATAATTTGTTTAAAGAATTACCCCCTTCCTTTCCCTCCACCCCCCCTCCCCCCTTCAAAATAACAAAAACACAAAAAACAACAAAACAACAAAACACAACAAAACACAACAAAACACAACAAAACACAACAAAACACAACAAAACACAACAAAAAACAACAAAACACAACAAAACAACAACAACAAGAAAATACAAAACAAATGGAAAACCCACACATGGAGTAACACAAACAAAAACCAGTGTGTAACGGTACGGATTTACCAAACGGTTTGATAAGCAACACCATAGCCAATAGCATTATTTAAAACAGTGATAGGCTATTGATGACGTAAATTCAGACAGGGATTTTTCGACAGGCTTTATAATTAATTTGTTCAATGGACATCCCTTGCAAACTAGCTAGATCTAGTCATAAATAAAACCGGCTGGTTTTCCCGCTCTGCCTCCGCGGTGTGTAACGCGGTCGTTGACGTTGGGCGTTATGGTCTAATCTAATCATGAAACCCAACCAAAGCGTCCACCATTTTTAGACGCCTTTCCACAAAATACATAAAAGTTCATTAATAATTCATCTATATACATTTATGAAGAAACAAAAAGACAATAAGAAAACTGGCTTCCCAATCCTATGCTTATTGGAACTCGTTAGCCTATTGAGCTGTTTAACTTCATTATCCATGTAAAAATAGTCTATGTCAGAATATTATCTCTCCGCTTCGAATTAGATTCTATTTGTAGACTCTATTTGTTCGTTTCTTTTTCTTTTTTTTTAAACCTGCTCCTTTCTGTCTACTAAAAGAGGACCTGTATCTGACGTGTCTAGTTCCGAGTAGAATTAAAAAAAAAGGAAAGAAAAGGAAAAAAAAAGAAGAGAGAGGTAAAGAAGCCTAAGGACCAGCTGTGAGTCAGTCACTATAGATCAGTATACTATCAGTTGCCTTCGTTTTAGAGCCTTCTTGTATCACCAGTCAGTCACTAGTAATAAGCTTTCTAATAATTTTCCTCTGAATAGAATAGATATAGTGTTATTTTCAGACCTTAGGCCTACTCATATTTTACCTAAATTTGTTTGTGATTATGTTTCAAATTTGTCGCCTCTTTTTGCCACGAGGCAGTTTTAAAAAAAGAATATTGATCAATTTATAGTATTAAAAAGTGTTTGCAATAATGAAATAGAAATGGGACGCACATATCAGTTTCCCTTTTAAACAACCAAAATTTCTGTAATGGAAAAACCCAAACAAAAACCCCTTAGAACATCACATATTAGTCACTACATGTAACAATAGTGCAGTACCATAGGCTTTAAGATGCACACGATCATAGCTTAAGACAATATTACGTTCCTTATGCATTTTTTTGTGTGTGTCGCTTATTGGTTCCTATTAAGTCTTAAATAGTGCTACGATTGGCACTTGGTCTTCGTTTTCTCTGCGTGCCCTGTTATCGCAAGACGTGAAATGCTGCGCTGGGCGGATCACAGCCTCCCGCACTGTACACTATGTATAGCACTGTAGTGGGTTACGAAAGATCGGGCAGACTACTTCCTGCTTTGAGTTTGAGATTCATGTGGTCTATCATTATTATGTGTCCTACCCTGACCAATTATATGGTTCACAAGAGTCGGAAATTGTGTGCGTGTGTGTGTGTGGGGGGGGGGGGGGGCGTAAAATTTGATTACGATGTCATCCACCAGACCTATATAGGCTGAGTGTGGATTGATTCCAAGACTAACCTCTGACACTTTTACGTACTGCCACTCAGAGACAGTACGGGGATACAAGGATTCTGGTATCAGCTGAGGAGTAAGTCGTGGTCACAGATGTCTAAATAGCATTAATAGACGTCTATAGTTGTGGTATACCTTGACTGTCTAAACGTGTTACACGTGACGTTGGTCTTGGGACCCTGTAGCGATACATTGTATAGCCAAGAGGGCGTTCTAAGTGCAACGTCGCACTACATTACAACTCTTTTCACTCCCATAATTATCTTAAGGCGGGTCGTAGGTTTATCACAACGTTGTACTTGCGTCCCTAGTCGCTTGCCGGGAGCCTTGAAAAATCATAAAACCAAACCAATCCCATCGCCACTCAAGTTAAGCTGATTTATATTAAAAGACGCTCTGGGAAATAAATCAGTCCTGTTTGCAACGCCCGTTCGAAACCAGTGAAGTGTAATTATTAAACCAAAATATCTCTGCCAGACCTGCTGACTGTATTTTACCGCCAGGCGCCAGGGTTGTCAAGGAGACTAAACCGTGAGTTGGATGGACGAATAGACTTGGTAATTACAATGTATGGGGAATTGGCTACAGTTGCTACTTCCTGGTTAGCTTGAAAATCGATTAAAGAGGTAGTTGGAATTGTTGGAGTAATGGGGGTACATAGATTATGAGCAGCAGCAGTGCTAGCAATAGTAGTAGTAGTAGTAGTAGTAGTAGTAGTAGTAGTAGTAGTAGTAGTAGTAGTAGTAGTAGTAGCAGTAGTAGTA
>RQTK01000124.1:600505-645185 GCA_003991915.1 Elysia chlorotica | reverse complement strand
CCCCCCCCCCCCCCCCCCACACACACACACATACCAACCCACACAACCCACCCCCTCTTTCGCTGCCAGCTCCGAGATGGCGACTGCCATGCGCTCCAAGGAGAGGAAGAAGGAACGCGCCAAGGAGTTCATGAAGAAGCTCAAGTCCATGCTGCCCAACAAGAAGAATGTGGGCAAGATGGACACACTGTCCACCCTGGAGCAGCTGGTGGACAGCATGAGGCAGCTCAATGGTCAGTGGGGGAGAGGGGGGAGAGAGAGAGAGAGAGAGAGAGAGAGAGAGAGAGAGAGAGAGAGAGAGAGAGAGAGAGAGAGAGAGAGAGAGAGAGAGAGAGAGGGAGAGGGAGGGAGGGAGGGAGGGAGGGAGGGAGGCAGGCAGACAGACAGATTCATAGACGGAAAGGCAGATGAATCATCAGAATGATGAGAAAAAGACTTGTTTGAATTTAATGTTTCATTTTTCTGTTAATAACAATGAAACAAAATCTACAGAGAAAAGTATTATAGTGATCTGAGAGCGTGCAAAGTGTACAAGGTGGGAACCCATCTCAAAGAATTTTATTTAATTTTATATTTTTTTATCATCAGACAGTCAATGCTTCAAAGCTCTGTTGTTTTAGATTAAAAGGGAAATGTGGCACACTGCTATACTGATTACCTTAGTTCAATGTACATTTCAGTACTTCAAGTTCCTACGTTGGCAAAAACAATATTATAACATTTTGTAACCCTATTTTTCATATTTTAACATTTATGTTCCTTTTTTTTGTTGGCACCATAAAATGAGAAGAATAATAGTGACTATAAAGTTCCTAGACTGGCAGAAACAAATATATGTCTAACCTTCCTCATGTTTAACCTGCAATTTCCACCTTTGTTGCCACCAGAAAATGAGAAGAAGAACAGCGACTTCAAAACTCCGCCTCCTCACACCGGCTCCTACCACAGTGCCGACACAGACAAGCTGGCACAGGTGCGTGCATCCAATGTTTTATGGGGGGGGGGGGCGGTGGTCCAGGGGTAGAACATCGGCTTCCGACGCAAAAGGTCCCGAGTTTGAATCCTGGCTGTTGCGTTCCCTACTGTTTGGGTAGGTGTCAGTATAATGTGACCGGCTGAGACAGGAGTCATGGTATCCCCACCCTGTCTCGTGTGTGACATCACAAAAAATTGTCAGACGTCCGTCTTGCGATCCGTCCACAATATAGCCTATGTAGTGCTGCTGTTGGACGTTAAACCAACCCCAAAAATCAATTGATGTTGTTAAGTCGTGGAAGCTGCATTTGGTCTGGTTACGTTGTCAACTAGCCAAATATTAGTGATTTCTGAACGATTTTAGTCATTAACTCTCAGGTGTATGTATAAAATGTTGTACTGTCACAATGACTTTCTTGAGTAGCAGTAGTATAATGTCCAATATTAATTCTAAAATGCAAATAATTGTGGGTATTTTAGATATTAGTTAGGTCATTAGAGAACCGAGGTGACAAGCTGTGGCTGCCCTCTTTGTATGGGAATCTTTAAGAAAGATACCAAACGTTGAAAGAAAAATCAGTGCTAAAAAATTATGTTTATCTGTGTTTGTGTGTGTTTATTTAATAGTATGATTGCTCAGATTCATGTAATTACTTCCTATTTTTTTGGTGTTTGGTTCATACAAAAACATTATTTACACAATACCAAAAATATGCAGCGTAAAAACTGAACTTTTTTTTCACAGAGCAACATGTTCATCTCCGTTTCCCCCAAGAGCCACGTTGTTCAGAAAGCATCAGGATCCCTGATGGAGCATCTGGGCTACCCAGTGGTAAGGGATTCTTTGACACTTTTGTGGAGGCCTAAAAAAGTTGGGAATGTCTTTGAATTACCCCTTGAGAGATGAATAAAGATTTCTGTAATCTGTATAACTCACGTAAATGATCGTGTGAATAACGGAGCAAGTTTGCAAACATTTTTTTAATGTATGAGTTGTCAGGTAGAAATTTGTTCTATTTAATTTTTTGTGTCTGAGCCAAATAAAAAAACAAACCCTTAGTTTTTCAATATGAGTTTCGCCTTATTATTTGCCTTATAATTTGCCTTATATTCTCTTCCATGTTAGGACTGGTGGAAGGGCCGCCTGCTCAAAGACTTCCTGAAAAAGAAAGACACCAACACGGTGAACAGCTGCCTGGCACAGCATTCCGCCGATGACGACTGCGGGGAGATTTCAGGTAAAGTTTACAGCAAGGCTTTTGTATGTTATTGTGAGATTTCAGGTAAAGTTTACAGCAAGGCTTTTGTATGTTATAGTGAGATTTCAGGTAAAGTTTACAACAAGGCTTTTGTATGTTATTGTGAGATTTCAGGTAGAGTTTACAGCAAGGCTTTTGTATGTTATTGTGAGATTTCAGGTAAAGTTTACAGCAAGGCTTTTGTATGTTATAGTGAGATTTCAGGTAAAGTTTACAGCAAGGCTTTTGTATGTTATTGTGAGATTTCAGGTAAGGTTTACAGCAAGGCTTTTGTATGTTATGGTGAGATTTCAGGTAAAGTTTACAGCAAGGCTTTTGTATGTTATTGTGAGATTTCAGGTAAAGTTTACAGCAAGGCTTTTGTATGTTATTGTGAGATTTCAGGTAGAGTTTACAGCAAGGCTTTTGTATGTTATTGTGAGATTTCAGGTAAAGTTTACAGCAAGGCTTTTGTATGTTATTGTGAGATTTCAGGTAAAGTTTACAGCAAGGCTTTTGTATGTTATTGTGAGATTTCAGGTAAAGTTTACAGCAAGGCTTTTGTATGTTATTGTGAGATTTCAGGTAAGGTTTACAGCAAGGCTTTTGTATGTTATGGTGAGATTTCAGGTAAAGTTTACAGCAAGGCTTTTGTATGTTATTGTGAGATTTCAGGTAAGGTTTACAGCAAGGCTTTCGTATGTTATGATGAGATTTCAGGTAAAGTTTACAGCAAGGCTTTTGTATGTTATGATGAGATTTCAGGTAAAGTTTACAGCAAGGCTTTTGTATGTTATGGTGAGATTTCAGGTAAAGTTTACAGCAAGGCTTTTGTATGTTATGATGAGATTTCAGGTAAAGTTTACAGCAACGCTTTTGTATGTTATGATGAGATTTCAGGTAAAGTTTACAGCAAGGCTTTTGTATGTTATGGTGAGATTTCAGGTAGAGTTTACAGCAAGGCTTTTGTATGTTATGGTGAGATTTCAGGTAAAGTTTACAGCAAGGCTTTTGTATGTTATTGTGAGATTTCAGGTAAAGTTTACAGCAAGGCTTTTGTGTGTTATTGTGAGATTTCAGGTAAAGTTTACAGCAGGGCTTTTGTATGTTATAGTGAGATTTCAGGTAAAGTTTACAGCAAGGCTTTTGTATGTTATAGTGAGATTTCAGGTAAAGTTTACAGCAAGGCTTTTGTATGTTATGGTGAGATTTCAGGTAGAGTTTACAGCAAGGCTTTTGTATGTTATGGTGAGACTTCAGGTAGAGTTTACAGCAGAGCTTTTGTATGTTACGATGATGATTGCAGAGAGATTTCAGGTAGAGTTTTCATGGTATAGGTTTTTTTTTCCGTTATGGTGATGAATATGGAGAGATTTCAGGTATTGTATGTTATTGTAAGGATGAAATTATTATATTTAAAAGTACATTTTTCATTTTTCATGGTGTTCATTTTTCATGGTGGTAAGTTGAATGAATCGATTCCATGATATTGATTGTTCCTGTGACAGCAAGGCACAATGGAAACAAACAAAAAAATAGAATAAGTGTAATACAAATATTTTTTCAAAAAAAGATTTGAGAAAGAAGAAAGAGGTGATTTTAAAAGCCTGTATTGTGCCTTTATTTTACCTTTACAGTAATTATAAAGTTCCTTTCACTACGTTCTTCAATCTGGCTTTTCTTTCACAGAATCTATCATCAACTCGTCCACAGAAGGAACACCAAAGGACGGATCAAATTTCTTCTACGCAAGAATCAGGTTAGTTTTGCTTTTAGAACTTTACCAACTGAACAGTTCTGCTGGTTTGTTAAGTATAAAACAAATTCTCCCTTTTTTGTAAACTAGGAGAGCTAGATGAGGATAGATAAAAGTATTGAATATGTGAGTGATAAACTCAGCAGCTAGTTTATATCTCAGTTATTAAAGCGCTATCAGCAGCTCAGTCATCTTCCTTCTTCAATGGATTTAAAGTTGTACAACTCTCGTGCAAACACGCTTTAATCACTTTGGGAATAATCAAGCAGAACTAGTTTATTTCCGTATTTCTGCTTTGAATTGGACATGTTTCTAATAAGATAAAGCGTATACCTATTTACACAGTTTTAATCTGAAAGTTTTAAGTATATTGATCTCATTTTCACCTTTACAATGATATCTAAGTCAGATTTGGGCTAAAGTCTTACTGATGCCATAAGCTAATAATTGTCTCACAGCCTTTATTTAAAACTATATGCATTTTAACTTCCTATCATTCTCCTCACCCTCATGATTCTATCCGTCTTTCAGGCGATTCCGCAAGCTCGGGGAAGGCTTCAACCTGCAGAACATCGTGTCCTACTGCCCGTTCCGCATGATGGTGACCAGCAAGCCGCTAGACGCCTCCGACTCGGAGGAGGATGGGTCCGGTCGACACCGGCGGTCACTCATCATCTACTGCAGTCCACTCACCTCGGCGTACATAGGTCAGTGGGTTGTATGTGCTTTGTGTGGATACTGCTTGAGTAATTTAACGTCACCGGCTGAGACAGAGTCAAGGTATCCCCACACTGTCTTTGTGTGGCAGCACATAAACTTGTCAGACTTAAGTCTTGGGGCGTGTCAACAATATAGTGATAAACTTGTCAGACCCTAGTCTTGGGACCTGTCAACAATATAGTGCTGACGATGGACGCTAAGTGACAACACTGGTTGAGTCTGGACTTCTCCCAATCAGTCTATGTTAGAAGTTCATCAATTTGACTACTGCAATGAAAATTTTGTAATTTGAGATTAAAGCAGATGTTGGCAAGGAAAGTCTTTAAGCTTCTCATCAGTGTGATGTTACAACTTATACCACTTTGTCACGCAAGGTGAATCAGAAAAAAGATTGGCTTTTGACATTTTGAGTTATTTGAAAATGAAAAAAAAAAAATGAAAAAGCTCTTAGTAGATTAATGTCTTATAGCAACCTCACTATAGGACCCTAGCTCAAAACACATATCAGCAACTTGTGTCTGATTCACCTTGGTTTCCACTCACCAGTAAATCTCATCTTCTTGTTTCATGATCTCCACAGGGGGTGCTGTTCATTTGAAAATAATAAAAAAGGGTCATTTTAGAGTTATTTTTTATGTTTATTATATTTAGGACTCCAATTTAAAAACTTATGTCAGAGACTTGTGCCTTGTTCCCACTGTTTACCTCACATAATGTCCTCCCAGATCTCACCCTTATATGTCAGGCAAGGAAACTGTAAGCTTCTCATCAGTGTGGTCTAATAAAGACTATTTAAAACTGTTAGCTCTCCCAAGTCGCAGGAAGCGAGAGATCTATGTCACAAGTCAGAACAAGACAGACTGAGAGTCCATGTGAACTGTGCAGTGTGTCATGGTGTACTGGGCTCCCCTTGAGGCGCTTACCTCGTCCTCTCTGGCCAGTCCCAGCAGTGTTTGGGCCAGCACAGTTAGTAACGAATATGCGGCACCACAATAAAATTGAATATACATGTGCTAATGTTCAGTCTCCGAGCAGCCAGCAGTAAATCTCATCTCCTTGTCTGATGATCTCTCCAGGAGGCGCGGTGTCTGGCCAGAAGAGGTTTAGCCTGAGGCACTCTCTGCACTGCAACTTTGTCTACATTGACCCAAAGTAAGTGGCTGCTAATACAGTATCAATGTGTAACGTTGAATATGCTAAAGGAGTACAAGGTTATATATAAGCCTAAGTGTGTGTGAGTTCTATGTGAGAACAAATATGTAAACTCTGGTATGTGCTCGAAAGTTGTTCCTTTTTTGTGTGTGTGCTGAATGTGCATCATGTTGTCTTTACTGTGCTAATCAGTTTGGCTCCCAGAAATTTTATCATCATTTTTATCTCTGTCTGTTATTTGCAGCACTGTGAGCCTGCTAGGGTTCCTCCCACAAGACCTGAACGGCATCCAGATCTTCGAGCTGTACCACCAGGACTACCTGCCCATGTTGTTGGATGTGCATAAGAAAAGTGAGTGTTTTGTGCTGGGATTCTCATAACGATCTTGGGTGTGGATTTTAGACGTGCCTCATTAGTCCCTTTTGGTGGGATGTCAGTAAAATATGACTATAGATGTCATGTTATTCCTACTCTGCTACCTCTGTATGACAGCACTTGAACAGCTGTCAGACTTTCATCTTTCGGCCCATCCAAGGAATAGCCTAGTTGTTAATAATGGAGATAAAAAAAAAAAGAACAAACTCAAGCACAGGTTAATGAAGGGATTTTTTAAAATGTTTTTAAATTGGCAGCACTTAAACAATTGTCAGACTTTCATCTTGGGGCCCATGGGAGAGGTAGTCTGCCGATGGAGTTAAAAAAATGAACAAAAGCAAGAACAGTTTGGTTAGGTAATTTTTTATGGACACATCATCATTAAATTTGAGAATATAAACACAATGAACCTGTACATTATTCCTTTGTAAATGATTACTCTAGCATTGACTATGCACTAGCAACACATCAACATATTATAATGTATTTGCTTTGAACATCAGTACATTCCCTGGACTAGGTAGATGTAGGGGAAACAAGATCGACACAAGGTACAGCAGGGAACGCATGTCAACCTTATGGCAATCTTGTACTCTTGTTTCTTTATAAGTGATTATGTTAGTGTTTTTAACTACAAATCAGCATAGTAATTTGATATGCTTATGTTTTATCGTGTACTCTTTTCATTCTTACAGTTATGCAGTCGATGGGTCAGCCTTTTAAGAGTGAGCCCATGAAGCTTCGGACTCGGAACGGATGCTATGTGGAGGTCGAGACGGAGTGGTCAAGCTTCATCAACCCCCTGTCCATGCGGCTCGAGTTCATCATAGGACAGCACACAGTGCTTAAGTAAGTCGTGGTCAACATAAAGCTGGAGACATTCATGAAAGGATTCTGATTTTCATATCTAATTCAATAGATGCTTACTGGCAAGAGATACAAAACTATGTATTGAGACAAGTTATTAAAACCAGCAAGGCTAGATCTTAGTTTTTAAACAGCAACAAAAATAGAAATCTTGCCTAATCATCTTGATTTCATCAAAAGACAGCACACATTGCTAAAGCTAGTATGGTCAAGATAGCGTGGAAACATTGATTAAAGGATTTTAATTTTGTCTCTTGATTCAGTAGTTTATCTTATCTTATCTTATGCATGAATAAAGCAATGAGGAGAGGCTTGATGGACCAGTTTTTATTCATGTGTTGTTTTTTGTTTCTGTGGCAGGCCCCCCTCCAGCCCCGACCTGTTTGAGGATCTGATGATGACCAGGCCAGGGAAGATGTTGGTTACCCCTGAGATGCGCAAGATTCAGGAAAAAATTCTCGACGTTTTGAAAAAGGTGAACAGATGATTATCTTATTGTTTTATTAATGTTACTCATTTCTCTCTCTATCTCTATTTTTCTTATTAATCAGTTTCCCGTTAAGATTTAAATATTGCTGGAGTAATTATTGTTGAAAAATGTTTACTTTAGTAGGTTAAGAAAATTTTTCCACAACTATGTTTTGTGTTTTAATTCATATTACAGATAATTATAATTAAGTTGGAGAGATTAAAGAAAAAGTTCCTTTCCTGATTCATGTAAGAATAAAATAAAAACATTAAAAGCATGAGCTCATTTATTTGGCTATTTACAAATTTAAAAAAAATAACAAAAACCTGTGCTGTAGGCCTACAGACTATTAAATTTGTTAAAATCACACACAAAAAAAAATGAAAGCTAAAACAACTGACAGATCGCTTTATTATCAATGACAAGAATGTAGTTCAAGACTCTTTATCATTTCCTTAGTTCTAATTAAAACAAAAAAGGAATGGCTAGTAATTTTAATCGTAACTCTAGGATCTGGAAAAGTTGAAGAACATTATCTTATTCACTCCCTCTTTTTTTCTTCTTTTTCAGCCGGTACAGAACACATTTGCTGAACCCTCGCCAGTGGCACTGCCCATCAGGAACAGAGGTAAGCTTATTCTGAGCATAGGTTTACTGGATAATTGGTGTAAGAATCTGCCTTTATATATTTTTCTTTGGAGTTATATGCAGTTGACAATTGGATCTATATGTATAGGCCTACCAGATGTATCTCTGAGGTTGAAAAGTTATAACACAAAGCAATCGATCTTAAAATTTGTATGATCAGTGAATTTAATTGTTGAAGCTATTTTTCTGAACTATATCTAATTTCTTAACTTGAAAGACTGATGTCTCTTCTAAATTTCAATCTTCTCTTAAATATTATATCACCTGAAATCAATTCTAAATTTATTTCATATTAAAATTTTAAAATAAGGTATACATGACTGTATATCTAACAGAATTTCGAAGTGAGAAATAATTTATATACTCAATTAAAAAAAAATGTTCCCGTTATTTTTTATGTTCATTTTCCAACCTTTTTGTGAAGCTTATATTGGGAAATCACTATTTTACAACCATTTATATTGAAATGATGGGTCTATATTGAACAATAGTATTGAAGGTAGTGCCTCCTGCAAAGTTAAACCAAGAATTAGAAGAGAAAAAAAGGAACGCACATTACTCTATATTAGATAAATAAATGTTGTGCTCATGTCCTCACCCACAGTGAGTGCCAACCTGTCCAGTGTGACGCCCATGCATGTCGGGGAAGCCAAGGATTCCGAGGCCACAACCAAAAGTGGATCTGTGGCAGAAAAGTCAAAGGTAACTATAATTGTGTCAAGTATTTAAACATTTGTGTTTGAAATTCCAATTTGCAGTGACGACAATTTTCGGTAAATTAAGGATTAAAAAAAAAAAAAGTGGCGGATCAGATTTAAGTGAAAGGGTAATCATTAATGTATGGTGATTCAATATTACATGAAGAGATCATAAAAATATTCAGTAAAAAAAATAATGATCTACCTGGTATCACTTTATGTAGGAGCCTAACTTTTTCTATCACTATATTCAAGCTGTTACAAGTGATTAAACATAATTCTTAGTGTTGGGAACTCGGCTGCCTAGTGCCTGTGATTTCATTTGTTATCTTTGATGCTCATCAAAGTTTTTTAAGCAAATTAGTTAAAATAAAGATTGGAATCTATATAGCGAGATAGAGGTTTTAAAGTGATATATATATATAATTAGTTTCACATATTGAATTGTGCAAAGCCTAAAAATTACAGGATAGATAAATAAGTTAGATATGGATAGGTTTCATTTTTGCTGTTATCACTACTTAGCAGTTGTGAATTAGAAATTAATGATTTATATTTTGCTATGTCCATAACAATTTTATGTTAGTGTCTGTTTTACTTAGGATGCATCATGATCAAATATAAGTTATTTAGGTTAACAAACTCTGTATCTCTTATTATGTATGAGCTTACTTGTTTTTGCTTCTTGGGCGAGAATCTATGTTAATCTAACTTACTATTTTGGCCATAATTTATTCTGTTGGCTATTGTGGTTTTGCATGTTACTGTTTTAACATATGTCCCAAGTTTGTGTGCTCCTGTTTTCTTCTTTTTTGTTTTTTATTTTTGTATAGTACTGAAACAAACCTTGAGAGATGCTATATTTAGATTTTTATTTGCTTGTTTGTTTCTGATTTGTCAGGACGAGACCTCGTCTGCCGAGAGCAAGTCAGCGATCATTGACGAGAAGGGCATCTCGTCCATCTACAATCAGCTCAACTACTCCCACAACATTAAAAGGTCAGTGTCTCAGCCTGAGCCACAGTTATGGTTTAAGGTGAATTTGCCTGTTAAGCGATATTATTCTAATTTCTAGAACTATAGTTTGGAAAAAAAAATATAGGGAGGGATGGACGGACAGACACACAAACAAGATGTATGGAAAGTCGGACAGGGGTGGGTAGAAGATGACAGGCGAAAAGATAGTGCAGATAGACAGGCAGGCAGGCAGAGTATATGGGTGTGCTGATCATTAGTTATCGAGAGGCACATATATCATAAAACAGCAGATTTTAAGACCTAGAACAACTTGCTACAGTAAAAGAAAGAAAAAGAGAGTGATTGGATATTACAAGAAAATATGCAAAATCCTAATGAGTGTGGAATCGCTTTGCGTGGTTGACATGCAGTGACGAGAAAATCTGTGAGCCAATCCAACAGTGAACATTGCTCAAGTCAGTTATGTGACATTTAAATGAGCTATAATTTGAATTTATGAAAGTAGGTCTAGAGGTTCCCTTTGTGCAATTGCTGTTGTGCGCAACATTTTTTTTATCAGCCAATAAGCCAGATGTGTAGACCCAGCATGTAACAGGTAGCTGAGGCTCTAAAGTCATGGCTCAATTTTAGTGCAGCAAGGAAACAAACGGCAACCTGCCTCATAATGTCAACACTCAGTTTAGGAGAATGGGACCAACTTTGGAGTCCTCAGAGAAAAGACTTAGGTTCAAAAGTACAACACCGATGTAGCTTAAATCTTGTCAAGCCTTCTAATTCTTAAATCTTAAGATGAGTCAATGCTTACGGCATGGTTGTACTTATGACCTCTAGTTAGTTGACATTTGACTTAAGAAGTATTGACTTATGCATTGTCGCAACTGTTCCTGTCCCCCAGGTTCCTGATGAGTCACCCCAAGTCGTTCTCCAACGTGTCGGACGAGGATAGTGTAATCATGAGGGATGACAGTGAGGACGGTAGGAGAATCCCCTTCTCCTTCTTCTTTCCCTATCTGTTTCGCTGATGGTCAACCTTATAATTGCATAATGTCGCAATGGTTGTTTTGTCAAAAGCACTCTTCATGCTGTTTGTACACACAATGCTTTTCGCATGCATAAGAAAGTTTTCAATCTGTTTTTACTTATGAATAAGTTCAATTTTTCTGGGGTGATAAGTGGGGTAAACCATCCGAAGCTTTGCTTAAATTTTTATCTCATCTTTGATCTCGGTCCTCTTTTTTTCTCATTCTGTATAACAGGGGCATTTATTTAAAAAGAGGCAGGGTTAACGTTCTATGCTTCTGGTACTAATAGAGCTAATGTAAGCTTAAACTAATGATGATGGGTTTTGATCATTTAATATGGGCTTTAACTCAGGAAGTGATTTATCTATGCATGAAACATCATTATAATTATTTACTATGCTATTATTTGTTTGTCTTTTGTATGTATGCTTTTGAAAAACATAATCCACTACCGCTTTAAAAAAAAATTAATTTTTTTTAAAGTATCATTCATTGTGGAGGTCTTAAAAAAAAAAAAAAAAGAAAAAATAGATTTTAAAAAACATCTAAACGTAAATAGCAAGGCTATTATAATCTTTGAGATATTTGTCTTTCTTGAAAATTAAAAGTTAAAGAGGAAGCCAAAAACAACAAAAATCAATTAGTGTAAAAAATTCTCTATTTTTTTTTTTTCAATGTTGTTCTGCCATTTTTCATATCGTTTTCCAATGTCTCTTTGTCTTCTCTTCTACCATCTCAACAACACTACTTTCTTCAATAGTATAGGTGCGAGTATTTGTGCAAGAATATAAAGAGGTTTAACAAAACCAAAATTAGTTTCTCATTAGGGTTTTTATAGCTTTTAGTTCTTACCCCAAAGAGTCCCATTGATCCGAATTCCAAATTTTGATCCGAATTCCAAATTTGGCATTTACTACAAATAATAATTGCCTTCATTTCATTGCATAGTCTGAGTTAAAAAGTCTGAATTCTACTGAAGACTTTGAGAAAGTTTCCTTCTTTTGCTGTTGAGGCATTATTGACAATTGAAAGAGATCTTGTAAATTTATAAATTCTTATTTTTAACTCAGTTTGGCAATGAATTGGCTATTATTAACTGTACATATATTTGTCAGTTTCTCTTTTTTTTTTCAGCTTTTCAATCTACTTTATCTTACCAGTTGGGAATTGTAAAGAATCCCTTTACCTCCAACATCCCATGGGCTAGTTCCTTAAGTTCTCCTTAAGGAATTAGAAATACACGATCATAAATACAGGGTATTACGGATAATAACTTCTCAAATCAAAGTGGCTGGTGAAAAAGGAATGGTGGTACATTGTGAAACACTTTTATCACAAAATATTCAGGACAAAGATAGTATTTGCTACACAAATGGTATTTTCTTTTTTTTGCATATTAGGAAGGAAGGAAATCCAGTGAAAATCAATATCATTGTCTTCTGTACATCTTTCTCATATCCATCAAAGCTCAAGCCTAGCAACCTAAAGGTTGGACTTAAAATGCTTGAAATTGTATTCCACGTCATACAGCAGAATGCACTAACAAGGAGTAGTAACCTCATGCCCCCATGCATAGAGAAATAACAACTATGTTTTTCCACTCTCAATCAAGGCAAAACTGGGTACCGACTTGCAGAGGGGAAGAATTGCAGTCAGACAGCAGTTTCCAGTAAAGTATTTTGTGATATCGCTCGGCTCGGTAGTTGGTTTTATCCAGTCCTCCCTGGGCTGTTTAGAGGAGGAGTGTCAGTGGAAGGCTTTCTAGGTGTCAGTTCAATGCTTATTTATACCGAGAGATAGTCAGCTCTAGCTGTCGGTCGACCTTTTTTATACCGAGACATAGTCTTAACCTTTCACGTTGCATGATTTTAGGCCAATTTCTTGTGTGCACACTATTTTAAGGGAAATTTTAAAAAATTTAAAAATGTAAAAGGTTTGATATTTATTATTTTAAAATGGAAGGTGTGCATATCAATATAAAAAGGTGCTAGTACCAGAGCGTATCGACTCGCACAACATGTGTGCAGCGTGGTGGGAAGAGTTTAGTAAGTCATAATCCGTGTTGTTGCTTAACTCTGTTGAATCAAGCTTATTGTGAGCACTGGCATAATTCCAGAATTGTGGCTGAGCTGTTGGTTGAATGCTATGTTTTATACCGAATGATAGTCAGTGCTTTGGCGACTCAATCCCACTCAGTAAAAAGATGCGTCAGAAAGGAAGTAGAAAGTAGCAAGTTCTTGTCAGTTGCCACATCCCACTTAAAAAAACAACAAATGTTATGAAAGCAATAGAACGCAACAATTTGTTCCCTTTGTTCTTCTTTACTTTCTTTGAAATATTGTGGGCACTGAAATATATAGAACCATTACTGAGAGATAGTCAGCGCTTTTGCGGCTCCGTCTAACCTAGAAGAGGATGCGTAAAATAAGGAAAAGAAAGTTGCGATGTCAGGTATTGACACCCTAATGCTTTTTGTGTTGCTTTATTCATTTATTGTGAGCTGTTTCAAGGATTTATATGATATTTTGTATTTTTACTCGAGCATTTAGACCCGTTAACACATTGAACAAAGTTGCGAGATCTAGGTTAATTTATTGAACACTGCCTACAAACTTCTTCATTCAATTGTAGGCAGTGACCTTAAAGTTGAGGTGTTGCTCTTTGCTGTAACTCCTCCCCGTAACTGTTTCATACACCAGTGTGAATTAGAACCAACTACCTCAGGAATATTTTGAGTGACTTGGAACTCCAAGGCTGGGATTGCACAAGCTAACACAGGAATCCGCACATATCTCACGTCAGATATGTACCCCTCAGCCTGTCCAAATGGTCAAAAAATGTCAAAGGCTGCAGTGTTTACACAAGTTAAATTAAGTGTACTGCACTGCTGTAAATGTGAATTAACCTTCAAATATATTACATCTCTTATTAAGTAATTGTACAGTTTCCATTTTATTATGTATGATTGTTTAAAATAATTTTGCTCGTTTGTTAAAACATTTGTTTTTTGCATATAAGTCATTTTGACTGGCTGACTGCTGGTCATGGTTCACTATACATCTGTGCTAGCTTCTGCATTCCTATAATCTTTGTGATTTCTGCAATGGTTAAAATTTCATTTTTTGCCACCTTATATCTAAATGTAAAAACTTGTGTTTCAGAAAACATTAATGAGGAAGAGGAGCTACCTTTAGAGATTCCAGTTGTGAAACCACCAAGCTGTGGAAGTTCTACCCAGGTATGCCGTGGAATTAAATGTCTCAACAAAAAAATGAAGTAGAAGGTGAAAATTAGGTGAAGGAGGAGGGGATGGAATAGATCTTTGCAAGAGGTCAATTGAATGGAATTTGTCTGCAAGGAAATTAATTTTAAGTAAAAAACAGAAGTACTAAACTTCAAGCTAGTTTGTATCTATATTTGACATTGATAATTTAATTCTAAGCGTTTATTTTTTTCTTTGGCTTGGGAAGTTTTGTGTAATGTTTGTGCTACAAATGTATAAATTTTGGCACATACACCCGCCAACTTGGACTCAGAAAATAAAGTACATAGAAGCCTTTTTTATTTTAAAAGTAATTTTTGTTCATCTTGAGGCAGCTCCCAAACAGAGAGTAAAAACAATCAATCAATCTGCCTTTAACCACTAGTAACATAACCCCTCAGTAATTATGTATTAAATCTCAGCAATCAATCAGGCAGTTTTGCTGAAACCCTCAACTGCAAGGTAAAACAATCACTCAGTCAATCTGCTTTCAATCACAAGTACAACAATCACTGTTGGTTTTGCTGAAGTTCTCAATCAAAAGGTAAAACAACCAATTAGTATATCTGCCATTAAACACAAGTAAAACAATCACACAATCAATCTTGCTGAATCTGTCAATCACAAGTAACACAATCACATACTCAATCTTGCTGAATCTGTCAATAACAAGGTAAAATAATCACTCAGTAATTTGCCTTAAATTTCAACAATCAGTCTATTCAATTTGCTGGAGCTCTCAACCACAAGTATAACAACTATTCAGTCAATCTGCCTTCAACCATTAAGTAAGACATCCAATCGACAATCACCTCATTAATACTGCTGATTCTGTCAATCACAAGTAAAACAATCACAATCAATTCTGCTGAAGCTGTCAATCAGAAGGCAAAATTTAATATCTTAATAGCAAATTAAACAACCATTCTGTCAATCACAATTAAACAGTCACAGTCAATTCTGCTGAAGCTCTTAATCACATGGTAAAAAATTTCTCAATGCAAATAAAACAAGCACTCAGTCAATCCGTCTTCAATGAGAATCACTTAATCAACCCATCTTCTGCTCTCCAGGTCCACGTGTCAGAGCCAGGCCACGGAGAGGACATATCTGGCGTGGCGCCATTTGGGGACGAGACGAGCAACCTTCCGCGGGAAGTTGCTGCGGACAGCCGGCACTTCCTGACGGAGGAGACTCTGAAGAAGCACACGAAGATGCAGGAGCGACTCTACCTGCAGCGCATCTCCGAGGAGCAGCCCCTCATCATCAACACACGCAGGAGGGTACGTTTGTCATGTTTGATGCTAATTTGTGCAGTACACAGACCGGCCTACTTAAACAGGTTTTTGTTGTGAATCTATTAGTATCTTGATCTTGAAACCTGCTTCTAATTCTATATATTTTTGCCTTTGAGGAGCTGCTCTGTATTATCTTTTTTTAGGTAATACATGTACTTGTAATATTGTTGGGACACTATGTAACCCATATATAAATAGTGCATTTCAGTCACTTAGAAGGTTTTTACAGTTAAATACTGTAAAAAATTTTGGCAACAAAGCTTTTGTTACCTTAAGGTGCCCAATATTTTTTTTTTTTAATAAGGCCAGTGTTTTCAAAAAGTATTTGATTTTCTTGTGGTTACACAAAATTATTGTCCAGGTTCTTACAGCAATGTCAGGAAGCAAACAATTTGTAACTGTAGACTACAAAAAGCATAAAAGTATAAACTATATACATTTTTGGAAGATGAGCTTTTAATGCTTAGAGCTTTTTGTTTTTGATTTTCTTGTTTCTGCAGGAAGTTTCTTCCATATCCCTTTCCTTACTACAAAAAAAAGGTTAAATTTTGTTCTTGCATTGTTAGAATTCTATTAAACCGTTTCTTTTTTGTTTGTTTTAGAAGTCGAGAAACACCTCTCATCAGAAGCGGCCAAGACCTAAGGAGATGGGAGAAGACGTGAACTCCGCAAAACATCCATGTACAAACAGTGGTGTGTTCAGATCAAGGTAAGAAAGGGGAAGGTTGTTTGTGGGTGTAGGGAGAGTTTGTGGATGTAGGGAGATTTTGAGTGTAGGGAATGTTTGTGGGTGTAGGGGGAGTTTGTGTGTGTAGGGAAAGTTTGTTGTGTGTGGGTGTAGGGAGAGTTTGTATGTTTAGGGAAAGTTTGTGGGTGTACGGAGAGTTTGTTGTGTAGGGAAAGTGTAGGGTTTGCATTTTGGTGTAGCAGTGGGTTAAGTTTGTAGAAAAACTGCTGACACAAATTATGTTCTGTCATTTAAGAAACGACTAACAATCCTTACAACTCAGTCCTTCCTCTCTTGGTTGACGTTGGGCACTAGAAAACCAACAGAAAGAGAATCAATTACTAAGTTCTGCTCATACAAAGCAGTCGACTGTTTTGTCTTTGAATGCCCTAATTCTGAATTAACATGCGTCCCGCAAATTCACTATCAACAACATACTCATTGCCTACACTAACCAGCTCAACAAAGCTTCTAAATTTTTTGTGGTGGCATCTATACGAAAAGCAGTCAGATTTCTGCTAGATAGAAAAGAAGAAAAAAGTTATGGTAAAGTTAAAAACCAACCAACAACAAGCCATCATAACAGCACAGTCTTGTTTGTTGATTAATATCCAATGCCAGCACTATGTAGGCTATATTGTTTACATACCCCAAGGCTAACGTCTGACAATTTTACATGCTGCCTCACATAGACAGTGTGGGGGTACCATGACTCTTGTCTCAGCTGGTCAAATTATACTGACACCGATCCAACCAGTAAGAGAAGAAACTGGACAAATATTTATTTAACTGAAATGGGTTTTGAGCCGGAAGCCTCCTGTTTGAGAGACCAATGCTCTACCATCTGGACCAGTTGGTCCCCTATCGACATAGTCATCATTCTTCTCTTTTGGTTTCAGCTCCCAACATTTTCATGCAGAGCTTTCAGATTTATAGATTCGAATTTCCCTTAGTGTCATTTAACACACACTTCTTTTGGGTCCTTACAGCAACATTTACACACAATAACACTGACAGTAAAACTTTTAGAACATACCATGAGATTCTCAGAGGGAAAAGCTTGGAAAGTTATATTTATCTTTAAAAATAAAAAAAAGAAATCTCGATTCTCAGTGAGCGCCTTCTTACAACACGGTAATCATTCTCCTTTTGTGTTCTCAGCTCCAACATCTTCATGCAGAGCTTCCCAGTGATCAAAGAGACCGATGACTGGAGTTGTAGGCGCCTCTGACTGCCCATGTTCAAGCAGAAAATTGAGAACGGAGGTACATTTACCAACACCTATGTGGGTCACCAGGGGAAGCCCATCAGCTTCCAGCCGTTCCCTCCAGGCTACGCGCCTGGTGAGTGTTGTTCTCTGCTCTTGTTTGTTCAATGGCTTTGTTTCACATATTTTTATTATTTCCACTCGTTCAGACCATTTAATTTCTTGCATACAATACAGCAATATTCGCTATGATTACACTGATAAACATTGGAAAGCAGTCAGTCATAGAATGTGGAAAACAAATATATCAAAATGATTCTTAAAAGCAGCTAGAGTAGGGGGGAGGGGGGAGGGGGGATGATCGGAGCATGGATGGATTTGTCCAAAATGATTTAAAAAGGAATAAAAAAGAAAAGTAGAGCTTGCCTTTTAAGCCTAAAAGAAGTCAGCTTTTTATTTAATGCACCAGGCTTTGTAAAATGAGATGGGAGGTTATAGTTTTAGGCCATGATAAGAAAAAAAGTATACAAAGTGAATGAAATTGACACTAGTGATAAGCTTGACTTTTAATAGATTAAAAACCTTACATAATATAGTATTATTATTCTGATTTTGACGGTAATCTTTTATAAAAACCAATACAGGCTGCAATTTTATGTTTGTTTTTTTTGTGTGTTTTTTTTTAAAAACATTTTTAGAGCAGCAGCATACTTACTTTAATTTGTGGGGCGTCGTCATTAACCAATAATGTCCTGTTTGCAGGTAACCAAGGCAACATGGGCTTGCCCCAACAGCCGGCCATCCACCTGGTCCCCAGTGAGGCCGTGCCGATCTCGTGCATCCCAACAAGCCTGGCGACGATGGTGCCGACCCAGGGCCTGGTGGACATGGGCTCGGCCCGGCCCAGGCAGAACATCCAGTGGCCGTACTACCCACAAGCAGGTCAGTGCCGCAGTTGTCTGGGACCTGTTCACAGCACATGACTCAAGGACTAGTCCTAGTGTGCGCATAATTTAGGGGAATTAAAAAAAATTTTTACTAGTTCAAAGATTTGAAAGTATTTATTTTGAAATGGAAGGTGTGCAGAACAGTACAAAGTGGTGCTAGTACAAGAGCACATCAATACGCTCTACAAATTTTGCTTCGATGATGGTTCAATGCTTTCTCAACTTTCATTGTTTGCAAACAGGCTATATGGCAGATGGGTTCTAATACTATGTCTGACAATTAGGGTATCCCTGCACTGTTTTTGTGTGGCAGCATGTAAATATGTCAGACGCTAGTCTTGGAACCCATCTACAACCATCTACGTTTGACTCTAAGCAACAGCACAACCAGCCAGATGTTGACCCCCCAGTGTTGTGTTTTCTATCTGCTCGTGTGTCCAGGCTACACCCTGCTGCCTCAGGTGATGACCGGCTTCTACCAGCCCATGCTGCAGACGGTCCAGATGAACCAGAGCGCCCTCATGCAGTACCCCAAGCGGCCGGCCCAGGGGGCCATGGAGATCAGGGCGCCGGACAGCATGGAGTCCGGGGAGGTGGGCATAGCATAGGATAGGATAGGATTAGATACGATAAGATAAGATTATATACGATAAGATAAGATAAGATTGGATACGATATGATTGGATAAAGATTCTCTATAGAGGGAGGGAGAGAATTCTCTCCCTCTCTCCGGGTTTAACGTCTCCTAGGTTCCCCTGGATGAAGATAAGATAAGATGAGATTATATATGATGAGATAAGATAAGATTGGATATGATAGGATAGGATAAGACAGAATAGGACAGGATAGGAAAGGAGGAGAGAGAAAGGATATAATAAGATAAAATAGTATAGGATAGGACATGATAGGATGGGATAGGATAGAATAGGATAAGATGGAATTGATATTAAGGACAATATTTTTTTTCTTTCAGTTTCTGAGTGCATTTTTATTAAAATTAAAAAATCTAAAAGACTTATTTAAAAATTATTAAAATCTCTATTACTACAAAACATGGTGTCACAGTAGCTATATTTTAGCTGATGCCGGGCCATGGTGCGCCCACTTGGGGCTGTTCTAAACCTCCGAAATTATTGGAGGTTATGCATAATGGGGTTTTTTCTCTGTTCAATGTAAATGTACCTGATGCCTAAAACAAAAGTTATTATTTTTAAACAATAGGTGTATGTGTGGGATAATAATAAACTATCTGTCGTTCTAAAGCGGAACTGCATGAGATGAACATCAACAAAGAGAGAAAAAAAAAGAAAAAAAAAAAAACAAACTACAAATAAACAGCAACACCCGCATTTATTAAAAAAAAACACACCCACTAGACTATGGTGTAATTTTTAAAGTTATGGTTAAGCCTGTATGTAAGTCAATATTGATAGCTGAACCTAATTAGTGTGGATTAGGTTTGCAGTGACATATGGGGCTAAAAATCTGTGTTTGCTTTCACAAGTTGACAGCCATGATCTCCATCTTTTTCAAAGCTGAAGGTGTCCTATTCTTGAAGTGAGCTGCATAAAGGAACCGGTGCGCCTGTAACTAGGTCACCTGTCAAGATAAGACTGATAGATGTATAGTGCGCCTGCAGCGCTTAACTAAAGTAGACATGAGAAATAGAACTATTATGCGGTGACAAACATAAGTTTAAGGATCAGGTAACACAGGCAAAAGAAAGATTTCCAATTTTTCAGCCCCTTTCTTGGAGAAATAACCATTTTTCTCCTTGTTGCACAGAATGGCAAGCGTAAGCAGTTTGACAAGAAAGGCAACTACTGCGACAACAACCAGTCTTCTTCTGTGGAGGACACTACGTCATCCATCATCTACCTCTTGGATGCAGACTCTTCCACTCTTGAGGTAAGAAACTTATCAAATAGATTCTTTAAAGATTTTTAAGAATGAAAATGATCCAGAAAAGTGTAATAGTACAGTCCCAAATATAGCAGCAAAATTTATCATACTAAAATTATTTATAAATACCTTAGTCCGGATATTATAGATTATTGTGAAGTGATATAGTTGTAACTGAAGATAGTCTTTTGATGTGTTTTAGTTTCTTTCTTCTCCTCCTTATTCATCTTTATCTTTTTCTCCTCCTCCTCCTCCTCCTCCTCCTCCTCCTCCTCTTCCTCCTCTTATCATCATCATCATCATTATCATCATCATCATCATCATCATCATCATCATCATCATCATCATCATCATCATCATCATCATCATCATCATCATCATCATCATCACCATCATCACCATCATCATCATCAATATATATATATAATGATCCCGTGCCCCAGGACTCTGACCACAAGCACAGTGTCCAAGCGCCGGCTCCTTCTTGCTGGATGCACAACAAGCGCGCTATGGAGCCGCCCTGGCTCTGTGGTATCAACTGGAACACAGACACAAAGATGAGGTAACCAGCCCCTTTTTTGTGTCAAGAACTAAACTTTTTTTTTTGCACATGTGTGTGTGGTTTTTATAACTCATTTTTTGCATGGCAAACTTTTCAGTTATGTACTTGGGGATTGACTGGGGCTTTTTTTTTTACTGTATTATGTTGAGCTTGAAAGCCAGTTTATCAGTTAATGCACAAATAATTCTAGGAATCATCCTTATCTTTACCTACGTCTATTAATTGGATGTAGTGTACTATAACCTAAATTTGCTGAATACATAAAGAATATTTTTTGAAAAAATGCAACATAATTTTTTTTTTAACTTTAAACTCTTTTCATTGAAGAAGAATGTTATGATTACTAAACACTTTCCATGTATAAAGTTACTCAAACTAATACCAAGTGTACCCAACTTCCTGTGGTTTCTAAAACCGCTTGTTATGTCCACCCTGACAGATACCAGATGCCCCAGCCCAAGATGTCCACGGTGCTGAAGATGGATGAGAAGAGAATCATGAACACCCAGCAGAGCGAGATTGCGCAGCAGAACCTGGAGCAGTTGCTGGAGGACGTGGCTGCTTCAGACTTTGACCATCCTTTTGTAAGTGCTTCAGACTTTGACCATCCTTTTGTAAGTGCTTTATACTTTGACCATCCTTTTGTAAGTGCTTTATACTTTGACCATCCTTTTGTAAGTGCTTTATACTTTGACCATCCTTTTGTAAGTGCTTTATACTTTGACCATCCTTTTGTAAGTGCTTTATACTTTGACCATCCTTTTGTAAGTGCTTTATACTTTGACCATCCTTTTGTAAGTGCTTTATACTTTGACCATCCTTTTGTAAGTGCTTTATACTTTGACCATCCTTTTGTAAGTGCTTTATACTTTGACCATCCTTTTGTAAGTGCTTTATACTTTGACCATCCTTTTGTAAGTGCTTTATACTTTGACCATCCTTTTGTAAGTGCTTCAGACTTTGACCATCCTTTTGTAAGTGCTTCAGACTTTGACCATCCTTTTGTAAGTGCTTCAGACTTTGACCATCCTTTTGTAAGTGCTTTATACTTTGACCATCCTTTTGTAAGTGCTTCAGACTTTGACCATCCTTTTGTAAGTGCTTCAGACTTTGACCATCCTTTTGTAAGTGCTTTATACTTTGACCATCCTTTTGTAAGTGCTTCAGACTTTGACCATCCTTTTGTAAGTGCTTCAGACTTTGACCGTCCTTTTGTAAGTGGTTTATTGTTTTTGTTTGCTCTGCTGGTATTCAACAGTAGTCAATAGTTCATATTGTGGATGTGTCCCGAGGCTTATTACTTGAAGGTAGATGTGTTGCCTCACAGAAACAGAAAGAAAAGCATCTGCCTCAGACTTGGACCATCCTTTTGGTTCGGTTCGTTGGTTCCCACCAGTAGTCTGCAGCTGGGCTATATTGTGGATCATTTCTGAGATTTATGTTTGATGGGTTTCCTTTGGTGGTTCATGTCAGTATCTTCTTCCCTAGGGGCGAATCACTTGACTCTTAAGCTCTGTTTCTATTCTTTTCGTCTCAAAATATTTGAAGAGAATATTTGCGTCTATTTCTCTGTTATTTGACACTCAGGTCTATTTCGCATCATAAGAATTTCCGTCTGTTTCTCCCTGCAGGATGAGGAGGTGGACTACATCTTCTTCCCAGGTGACGAACCGCTCGACGAGAGTGATCTTTCTGCGGTGAAAAGCGTGGAGCTTGAGATGTCGCAGCCCCAAAACAACCGCAGTGACCAGGTGCATGGCGGAGGTGGAAAGGAGCCGGACAAAGGTGGCGGAGGTGGCGGAGGAAGTGGAAGAGCTGGTGGAGAGGAGGGAACTCCACACACTGGCGAAGTGGAGATGGGAGGAGATGCCGAGAACGGAAGCAAGGGAGAGAGCCAGGAAAACGGGGTTTCTGCAAACTGCGAGGAGGTTCACACCCCTGAGGACGTGTGGAACCTGACTGACGAGAGCGCAGACACGCCCACGAAAAGCTGCTCAGAGGATGAGAAAGGGGAGATTACACCCAGTGGAAAAGAAGAAAAGAAAAAAAACAGCTCGGTGATGAAAGCTGAGGAGAAGGTGAGAAATCTCGCTAAGTGATGCCAGTTTTCAGCCATTTAATAAATTTCAGTAGCATTAAGTTTAGTACATGTCTGTAAAAGAGTTATCTTTTCTGACTCAATATGCTCATTTGCTTTGGGCAAAAGGGTCAAGTGAAAAAATTATGATGCAGTTGTCATCACAAAGAGAGTCGATGGACGTAGATCATTTCAACAATAGTGATGACTTCAACAAATTATCATATATAATTTTTTGGTTTATTTAAAAAAAAAAACGATGAAGAAGAAGGAAGACAAGATTTCTTTCTTTTTTTTCTTTAGATAATTCTTTAGCATGGAGTTCTTTAATCGTTATACTGGTATAGACTTGTACATAATCACCTCTGCTGTTTTTAGAGTCACAGAAGTTTTTCTTAACCGTCATTTTTTTTCTGTCTTAGTTTTCTAAACATCATCATAAGCAGGTTCTTTGCTTTTATGGCGTTGGCAATCATGTCTTCACGCATCACACTTCAATCCTTGGATGTCAAAATTACATACAAGTTTTCTTGCATGTCCATCAATGCAGCAAGACTCAATCATTTGTTCTCTCTGCCTCCTGCCCTCGTCTTTTCTCTAATTTCTCTGTAGTGATAAAGTGTTCTAAACCTTCCATTCTCATTGTGGGACTAATGAAAGCTTCCTGTTTCTTTCTTACTCTATCAAACATTGATTTTGCTTCTAACACTAAAGTGTAAGTCTTTTTTTTTTGCTGATCATGTCTTTATTAGCATTGTCCTACAAAACCACATCTCCTATGCTTTTATTTTCTTCTGTATTGGTTCAGTTATTGTCCACACCTCACATTCTTACATCAGGACAGGTTCTATTCAACACTGAAGGACTATTATTCTCATGGCCATTGTCATATTTTTGTTTGTAATCAGAGTTGGAATTTCATTTTTGCCTGTGAATAATCTGAAATCACTCCCTTGTTGTGTCTGCCAAAACTGATTCACAAGATTATAATCTTGTCAACATGTGGTAAATAACATGTCATATATTTTGAAAAAAATGATAAGTGTGTCTATTAAACACTGTAAGTGTTATTATGCTAAGTTGACAAAGCTTTTCATGAAGCAAAACATCCTTCAACCTTTGTTTTTTGTTAGTTGATTCAGTGTGTGTATCATTTATAATTTAAAAAATGTTTATCATTTCAGGTTGATCAGACCACAGAGGACCATGGCGATGGTGGTGATATAACTATGGAAACTGTCTTCTGCAGAAGAAACTCTAGTCGAGGCACTGGAGATTCTTCCCTGGATCTGGTAGCCAAGAGAGGTAGCAGCCCTAAAGATGGCTCTCTCAGTGGGGATGAGTGTAGTGGAAGTGACGGAGGCCAAAAGATGGAGACAGAAGATGCCCAGTCGAGCTGCAGTAAAGAGTCCAGCGACCTAACTCCCAGTGAGGTGAGGAGTAATGAGGAGGCCGGCAGTTCTCTCAAGGAATCAGACTCATCCCTCAAGATGGTGAAGGAGGGACCATTGCACTCTGTGGCCTCCCCGAGCTCATCCACCGACCAGATGGTTCAGGAGGACGTTGGCGGCGGGAGGGCCGAGACCTTGGTCGCCGACCTTGAAGAGGTCTTCCAGAAACTGTTTGTGCCCTTGAAAATCCGGGTGTCGCACAGAATGAGCCCGAGAACCTCGAGTGGCCCCGCTGGCAGAGAGCGGGAGGGAGGCGTGAACGCCAGGACAAAGAGGCACTCGGGAGGATCTTCACAGAGCGCCCCCTACTGGCTGCTGGAGGCCCACATGAGCAAGCGGGTGGCCATGACCTACAAAGTCCCCATGCGCCCCTTGGAGGATGTGCTCATGGAGGACAGTCGGCGCATGACAGACCTCGTCCAATCGGCCACCGTGCGCCAACAGCTGCTTCAGCTTCTCGGCGAGGTCGACTTGAAAGCGGGAGCAAACCCTTCGTCTCAAACTGCTTCAGCAAGCAATCCGAGCTCCTCATGCATCCCACCTCCAGCGGTGAATCCTTCAACAGATGCATCTACTAATGACAGCATTCCTCTCCTTTCTGTCTCCCCAACAACTCAGTCCCCGCCTATTCAAACAGACCTTCAGCCTTACACAGACTCCGAGTACCCTTGCTTCACAGCAAACAAGCTCATAGACAACTCGTCATCCCGCAGCAAACCTGCGGGGTCGTTGCCCATGTCGCCCCTCCCCTCTGAGGACAGCCTGGTCGAGGCCAAGTCCATGAAGTTTCTCTCCCTCAGATCCAAGTCTGTGTCCAACGTGTCAATGGAGAGCATGCCGTCCGCCTTGATAGGGGGGGACGACTCTTCTCCCATCCCCCAGCACTGCTACCGGGAGATGAACTTCTCGGACACAAACTCTGAACCCGCTGGGGAAAAATCTGGGCAGAACTTGGCTTCCCTTTACAGCCAGTCGTCCTCCACGGAGGCCACGAACGCTGGCTGCGACAGCGCTGGGAACGAAAGCACGGGGCTCGGGGTGAGGCTAGGTAAGGGACTCAGAGCCGATCGCAAGTCTGAGAGGCAGAGGCAGGAGGCAGCGAGTAAGGTGAAGGTGGCGCGCGTCGACTCACACTTGAACGAAAAGTTCAAGGCCCTGGAGTCGAAGTGTTTGGGTGAGCAAGGCATCGAGGATGTTATCATGAGCAAAGTGTTCCTCTCTGGCGAGACAATGGCCAGCGCGGTGGGCAGCAGGGTCAGCCCAGACCTGCGCGGCAACATCAACATCTTGGACTGAAGGGATTCACTCTTCTCAAAGATGGAGCAGTGGTTGATATTGTGCTTTATGAAATTACTTTATTGGCCAACTAAGGAATCTAAGGGCTGTGAACATTGCGCAAAGTATAGTGTTTACATGTGCAAGGAAACAAGGCATATATAGGCTCAAAAGGCCTAGTCTTGTTTTGGAGTTTGAAGTCTATAGAAATGTTTTTTAGTTTTCTATAGCCTTCATTGCTATTTTTGAATAGCTGGAATATTTTTCCTCCTATTATTTTATAATAAGTGGCATAGGATTAACAGATTCTTTAGTGCTAATAAGAAGTAAAAGATGTTCAATTGGTGCCAAAATGTCAACAACATATTCTGACTCTGACCTGTCCATTACCTCTTGCTGCCATACCAGAAGACATCTGCATTCTCCCCAATGCAAGCTTGAAGGAAGAGAAAAATTTTATTATACGTGTTTTCTCACAAGTATTTTGTGTGTGTCTTTCGTGCACACATTCAGAAGTGAAGCTTGTCTATTGGTAGGCCGTAGCTAAATTATGTGAAAAGATATAATTTATTGTATGGTTAACTGTGAACTGATTATGGTCTTTGTGTTAAATCTTGTGTTTTGGTTTTAAACTTCCGGCAAATTGGTCCTTTCCAATTCTAGGTCATTGTTGAAGTACATAGAGACCTCCATGTGCTTTGTTGGCTTCTCTGTCTTCAATAGTATTCTCTCGCTCGGGCTAGATGACTTCTTGCTTTACAAAATATGAACTACAATAGGATAGACGTATTGCTCTTTACTTTTACGATTTGTATTTCTCTTTTCTTTTACCCTCTATGTGTGAGTTAGCAAGGAAGTATTAAATATAATTATGTGCTGTAAGAATTGGAAGCAATATGAATTATTAATACGATCTGAAGAATGAATGAAATTGGTACGCAAAATCGAAATAAATTTTATGTACTTCATATTTTAGTAAAGGTAAAATAAAAAAAAACCCTTTAAAGTGCTGCAACAAAATTAAATAGGTTCTGAGGATTATAGAAACCTACTTTAAGAGAAACTGGGTAAATTATATTGTTCTAAACATTTTGCAAATTAACACAGGTAAAAGAAGTATATTTGAAATTTCGAACACATATCTCGACATTATTATGTTTGCTCCAAATTCCCTAATACTAGCATTCATCACTGTAACTAACCTTTATTTTATTGTCTTTCTTTCCCATACTGCTTTATATAAGCCCACTTTTTTTTTTAATATTGCAACTTGTGAAGTTCTGTTTTTAACTTTCCTGGTTGTAGTTTCATTGCGTTTTTGATATCTTGTCTATCTTGTGTGTCCTCTTGTTTTTTCCTGTACATTTATAATAATTGCAAGATAATACATATTTCTAAAAAAAAAAAGAAAAGAAAATTCTGGTCTTCTTTGTCCAATTAAAGAAAAAAAAAATGATGAAGAGGACAATAATGAAATGTTTTTTCACTTGTACATAGACAGTTTCACTGTTATGCCATCTTCCTCTAGGCAGAAGTCTGTATATTGGTGTTTCACCTGCTGTTTATAGATAGATCCATCCACCCATCATTCTTCATTGTAACTATAATTTAAAACTACTTCTAGAGATGAAACTTTTGTCTAAAAGACGGTAGCTCAACATTGTTCCTTTCTGCAAAGCATTTTAATTACTTACAATGTTCATAACATTTTTTAAGTGAGCTCAACCCTGTTTTTTCTATTCAGTATTTTAACTCTTTACGATTAGCATAATGTCTGTCTTGTTATATTTTAAGGCAGGTTGTTTTATCATGAAAACATAATTAGGACAAATCCTTGTTATTTAGATGTTGAAAACTACAGAATGTCACCACTGCATTAATATTGTTTTCCTCAGATATTTTATACAGGTTGAAAAAAATGTACTGTGAAATTCTATGACTTTTAAAAAAACTAAGTGAAATTACACATATCTAACAATTCGTACCAGATAATGGTTTTGTTGGGGGAAAATATCTCTCTACCAGCTTTAAGAAATGTAAAATGAAGTTTTTAAAGTCTATACGACTCAGTTTACTTTATGGCCCTAGAAATTTTGTGATCGAGGCATTGCAATTAATGGGTTTTTTTTATAGCTAAACAATCGTCAAAATGAATAATTCATTATTAAAACTATGTTTTGCAGCTACTTTTTAAAATCAGTACTTTTTTTTCTCTTCAAGTCATATTGGGGCTTATAAACACAAATTTGTTCTTCTTTTTAGGAATATCTTAGTGCATCTGGTAAATTTGTTTGGAAAAAACAAGTGGTAATTGATAAAAGGTGCTCATATTCTTTCATGTGCAGTGTTGACAAGGGCTTTAAATTGTCCAACTTTCGGATTTCTTTTCTGTATCAGTTATAAATATTGTGTTTCATTGCTATGACTGTTTGCATATCTTCTTTAATCTTTAATGCTGATACAAATAAGACTGAGATATGTGTGCAGTCTCTAATATGTGTCCAATTATCTAAAGAGAGAGGTGGGTGACTCTGATTCATGTGCGCGCTGGCTGGCTGAGCGAAGCGAGAGGGAGTAGGGCTAGCCCAACTTAATGTCTCTGCTGATCGAAGAGAGGGGCAGGTCGAGGCCTAAGATTGATGATTTATGCCTAGCAAAAAAGTATGTCGTGTGTGTGTGTGTGTGTATAAAAGGGAGCGGGAGTCTCTCTCTCTCTCTCCCTCTCTCTCTCTCTCTCTCTCTCTCTCTCTCTCTCTCTCTCTCTCTCTCTCTCTCTAGACTGGGTTAAGATAAACCTACATAAATCTAGATCTATTTCAACACAATAAGAAAAACAACAAAATAATCTTTTTAATATAATAATATCAGATCTTTTAATAGCACATGGACATGATTTACTCAACAGTGTACAGGAACAAAACGTGGGTTAGGGTTAGGCATCTTTTGTTGTCAGCAACTTTTTATTTTTTGGAGGGACAAACGTAAAAAAAACCAAGATCTGGTACAGAAGGCTATTGCAATTCCATAGACATACTTTTTATAGATAAGAACTAACAAGTTTTAAAGACAATCCAAATCTTACAAATTAGATCTAGCGTGAGATTTGTGTGACGTAGATCTAATTAAGTTTGGAATGTTAAAGAAAAACCAAAAAAAAATGAAGTGATCTGTGGTTAATAGTGGACAATGAATCTAAATAATATAGATCTAAGCTTAATTTTCTGTGGTGAGCACAAGAAATTTTGTCAACAATGCATTTTAAATCTAGACCTATTGGTAGTTCCAAAAGTCAGCCATCTCTTCGTTTGGCGTTAGGCTAGGCTTAAATCTAGATCTAGATCTAATCAACGGTGATTACAACTCTGTATTGGCCTGCCTCTCTTCGCTCGATTGCGCAAGCCATGGTTTGGAGACACACGCAGTCACGCACTGCAAGTGCCATCCTCTCTCTGCCTCTCACTGGACACGAATTAGAGACTGGCTACGGATTAGGGTCTTACAAAGATACATCATCTTTTAGCCAGCAGTTCTGAAGGAAGGGTATTCCAGAAGTAAGCTATCGTCCTTACTAAGCAGCTTTACTCACATGATTTATGACTCAAAGGAAAGGCACATTATAAGGCACCTACATTTTACTGTTACTTGAGTGAGTTCACTATGTATTATATAATGTAGGTAAAAAAAAAAGGGAAGTGTCTAATGATGAAAAGTGTGACTTATTCTATTCTTCAAGATAGAACAAAAAGTTCATGAACAGTTTAAAGTCTACTCCAAAATGTCAGTTTTGCTTGTAGAACATCTTTAATGCCTTCTAAGTAGAATAAGTTTTCGCTTAAATCTCATTTCTAACAGAGTAACCAGTCTCTGGTGTATCTACTTTTTTTACTTATTGAAAGAAAGTTTAGAAGAGGGCAAAATTTTAAACGTTTCATGGGTTTGCAGATTTAATTACCCCTGAGGTATCCTCTTATTTGTGTTTTTCTTGTTTTAGTTTTATGTTACTGAACTGTTGTGATCGTGGAATAGTCACTGTGTTGTTTCTTGTGGCCTTTTTCACACATGCTGCAGAGATGTACATATTTTTGTGTACATAAGTTTTGTTTTTGTATGAAATGTACATAACACAAATGAAATATGAAATGCCATGTTTCTTATGAATCAGAAATTCATATTATACATGATGTATTCCCATGTCATCTTTGTTTTTGAAGAAGCACTAGCTAAAAATCGGTTTATACCTGTATGGCAATTTAATTTGGGATGAAGAATAGAGACTGTTTAAATTAGAGAGTTATAATATCATGACCTTTTCATAAAGTTGGCACTAACCCTCTTTTTTTCCCTCGGGACGTAATTACAAAATTTATGTCTCCTGTGATGTAACTAAAAAAAAAGAATGATATAGTAAAATATTATTTCTGAGGGTAAAAATGGGTTAGATGGACCCTAGATCGAACCGCGCCCCATCTACAAAGGGAAGTTCAGTCAACACCTGAATGTCTCAAAGGTTTTATTTTTTGTTTTTCTTTTACTACAGTTTGTTAAAGGAACATTTGCAATTTAATTCTCTTTGTTAAAATATTTTACCATCAAAATAAATTAGGTGTAATTTTCATTTTCAACAGTGCGCCTCTAAAGGGTATAATGAAGAATAATTGGGTTTAAAAAAAAAAATGGTTTAACTAATTTGGTGAGGCAAATAAAATCAACGATGATATCAATCAGTATGGAAAAGTGTTTGAAAATATCAGTTCAAAATATTTTGAGATGATAGACGGTGCCATGACTGCATAGAAGTTGACTCAGAAGATATCTGCAGAACATTTCTACTTGCAAATGCTAAAAAAAATTTGAGCAAAACGAAAAACACTACAAACTGCGTTTTCTTATAATTATTTATAAATAATTATATGAAAGACAACCTTTTTCAAAGCTCAATACATGTAATTATTTCCTTTTCATTTTTACTGTGACTGTGATTGCAACTAAAGAATAAAGTATTCCAAGTCATCAAAAAGTGGGTCATAATTGTATAGGTCATAATTTATTTACTTCTCTTTGGTTTTAGTGTAATCCTGCCATGTAGGTGCATAATAAATTTTGCCAATCTCAAATTTCAGAGTAAGTTTACCGTCACTCTCCATAAAAGTAAGAGATAGTTTTTATGTGCACATGATGTCCAGTAAACATTCATAATAATATTTGATAATAATAATAATAATAATAATAATAATAATAATAATAATAATAATAATAATAATATAATAATAATAATAATAACAATAATAACAATAACACAATAACAATAACAATAACAATAACAATAACAATAATAATAATAATAATAATAATAATAATAATAATAACAGAAAAATGTTTACTGCTCAGTTTAAAGAAGGGATGACTTTGAGAAAAGCATTCCTGATTTTTATTGTTGTTTGTACTGTTATTCCTTTGTACAGATTTAAAAGTTAAATCATTGATTGTTTATCATAGTTGCCTAGAGAGAGCCAGCCCATCCCGCCCCCCTCACCCGCAATTGTTTGCCTCTTGCTACTCTTCGCAACTAGTACAAAGCCATCTCGACTATGTTTTGCTTTTCTGAGGCAGTTACAAAGCCCAGCCATTCACACTCAAATTCTACACTTGTTGATGTCTGCATTGGTCAAGTATGAAATGTTAGTCGGCAAAACTCTGGCATACTTTGTACTGTTGTGGTTTGAACTTGTTGTAACAAGTGTATATTTAAAAATAAACAAAAAAATTACTTTATATTGGGTTGTCTATTATTGTTTGTTTGTTGTTAAATCTATGGATGTCAATATTACAGAATAATTGCAAAGAGCTAAGATGAAACATGCTCAAAATTACTGACTTGGGAAAAATGGGTATCTATCCTATGTCACCTTGCTAATAAAGTAAAAGCCATATAATCCTTGACACACCTTGAAACGTACTGCAAAAGTAAGATTGAATCATGGTGATGTTGATGTTGGTGGTGATTATGGTGGTTTAGATGATTGTGATGGTGGTGGAGGTAGTAAGATGATGATAAAGATAGTGATGATGATGATGCACTGTTTAGAATAAGAATAAGAATAATAATTATTTAACGATTAACTAATATAGCAATAAAAACAAATTAACACATTCATGGTACAACCAGAAGACTTTATTATTGCTCACTTCTTAACATCATGACATCCGAGTAGGCGGCAGAAGCAACTTTTGTCAGATATAAGGAAGTGTCAGTTGTACCGATATGCTGCACAAAAAGTCACCACAACATCAGATCAAAGATTCACTAACAACAGCACCAAAGGCAAGAAAACGCTAAGCTTCACAAAAAGTACAAGACCATTGACTTTATGCCAGCAGGACTAATAGCTAAAATTATTTACTCTTCAAGTTTACCCGTTTGGTAAGGGCCGGTGGCGAAGTGAAAAATAGAGATGTATAGGCTTTAACAAGTTGATTTTATAGTCCTGCAGGTAAAGAAGTCAATGTGTTTTTCCACTGAGTACAACGGGCATGAAAACAAGACTTGGGATATGTATGTGATCAATATAAACGATACATGACATACTAAGAAAGTTACGTCTCTCATTAATCACAAAAATATGCATATTTTTTTTTTTAATATATATTTTAAACATACATTGGAAAATAAACAATAGTTCAAAATATGGAAAATATAGTGAAAATACAATTTTTTTTTAATCGAATAGATATTCAATATCATTTCTAAGAGTAAATAGACAACTCCTCATAGTAAGGGACATAATTCACAACTCTAGTCATGTAATCATCCAGTATTCGAACTTTTTTTTTTTTTTAAATTTTGGCCTAATTTTATAAAATCTGATTCACCTCCCATTTAATGCTGTTTCAACAGCAATCGGTTGAGTTGACTTATAGTGCTTTTAAACCTGATGATGAAAAAAAAACTTCACTTTTTAAAAGTAGTTTTGATGTGTCTCATCTTAAGAAATAGAGCTGCAAAAATAATTATAAGTTAACAAAAAAGTCTAAATTAAAAAAAAAAAAAGTAGTTGCAAAGCAAAACATACATAATTATACAGCAGGCTGCAGGGTAATGCAACTTTCAGATATGAAACAAGCAAAATTAGGAAAATATTTCCAAATTGTATAATTCTTATTTCATGAAAATTTCTATTAGAACTAAGTCATTTAATGCTGTTTCAACAGCAATTGATTGAGTTGACTTATAGTGCTTTTAAACCTGATGATGAAAAAAAAAGCTTCAATTTTTAAAAGTAGTTTTGATGTGTCTTATCTTAAGAAATAGAGCTGCAAAAATAAAAGTTAACAAAAAAGTCTAATTAAATTAAAAAAAAAAAAAGTAGTTGCAAAGCAAAACATACATAATTATACAGCAGGCTGCAGGGTAATGCAACTTTCAGATATGAAACAAGCAAAATTAGGAAAATATTTCCAAATTGTATAATTCTTATTTCATGAAAATTTCTATTAGAACAAAGTCATCAATCTACATGATTTGATAAATAAAAAATTGACATAGTCCTCTTTAACTTAAGTATCGAATAAATAATATTTTTGTGTACACACACATGCATATATAATCTGGCTAAATGCCTTAGTGTCTCAACTTAATTAATTTGCACATAGCAAGATTATGTGATTGTCACACTTTTTATGTAAAAACATATTTATAATACATTTAGTTAACAAATCAGATTATAATTATAAAGATAATTTGGCACAAAAAACTCAGGTATTGTAAAATTTGTATCACAGATGATCATGCAAGAAAAAAAAGAAATAGAAACAAACAAAAAAACAACCTTATAAATAAACATAAATAGCCCCCCCTCCGCAAACAAAAAACAAAAGAACAAAAAAAAAAAAAAAAGAAACATGACATAAACAAAGCAAAATCAAACAAAAAAAATTTCGGAGGGAATTAAGATTAGTATATTTCATACAAATAACAACACTATGATCCTGCAATTTAATAATGATGATTTTCTAAAATACTCACAAAACTGAACTCTTATAAAAATGCTATTGTGATCACACATACACAAAAAAAGAAGTTTAACGTTAAAAGAACATAATCCAAATGATGCATTTAGTTATAAGATTATAATATCCCTTATCTTGTTTGCCTAACTCCACAGAAGTCATTTTTAATCTAGAAAAATTTTAATGAAACCAAATGAGTAACACACAAGTTTTCATCACTATTTATGTTTAAAAACATTCAATACAAGCACTTATGTCTAAAATGCTGACCCATTTGGCAGTCAATGCAAAATGTTCTCGTCTTTTGATGCAACAAAGTCACTCTTGGTTAAGCTAATTCCAGATACACCCTACTCAACCTTTTTCAAAACTAAGAACAGTTATTCAATTTAGTAAAGTTTAAATCTATTTAGATTTTTAAAATTAGTCTCTGAATGACAGTAGAGCAATAGGCATCTTTGTTAAGACTTCAAAGCTCTCTACATGTAATAAGTTGTTAAAACAGAAAGTGCTGTTAATATAGATATAGAAAAGTACAAAATTACATGATTTCTCATGTTGTATTGGTAACTCTGAATTTTCTCTGGATCATTTCTACGGGACATGTAACTCCACGTTAAGTAGTTCCACTATGTGGAAAGACATAAGTTTTGTTCAACAAACAAAAATGCTGAAAAATTTCCATCAAGTCATTCTGCAGTAAATATACATCTTTATATTTCCATACTCTTTTACCCGGTACTTATTTTGATTGTGGTACCATTAAGTGTTTCTGGCTTGTCTTCAGGCAATCGTCTGATAAGATAACTAGATCTAAGACACAAAACAAACGGAAGACTCCAAACTAGGTTACATAACTAATTGTGACATCACATTTCCTTTACAAAGGCATATGTGTAGGAATGTAAAATCCATGTAATTTTAGCCATTAAAAGATCTACACTTCTTTGAAAAAAAATTAGAGGGTGGAGGGTGAGGTTCAAAGTAAATGTATTTTGGAAAAATTAACAAACAGGCATGCACTTTAAAAAGTGTATGGCATCAGGATGTTTCAAAACATAGTACAATCAGAATATAAATGCAGAATTATTTGTATATATCGTCTTAAAATTTAATAGTTTTCAAACACATTTTGTAGAGATAAAAATTTGCAAAAATAGGTGAACATTTTATATGAAAAGCTTTAAAATACTTCAAGAAAATTTAATGAAACCCTTTTCAACATTTCTTTTTGTCTAAAAATTGTGTCCAGATTTCTCTGAGAGCCTAACTGTAGCCATACTGTCCAAGAGCCTCAATGCATCCTTTACTTACACATTGACTTGTAGGTATAACTAGTGATATATTTGTAATGTCTTTTCCATATATTTTATACACAACTGTATTATTGTTAAAATGTGTATTGCATGTGTTTATTTTTGATGGAAATATGCATGTCAATTTCAGTTTCCCCAAAGAGGATTAAAAAAGTAAGTCTTAATGTATCTTTCTTATGAAGTAAATAGGCCTAATGATTTGAAAAATGTTTCATCCAATTTTCCAATGTTTTCATATTGATTTTGTTTATCCCATATTAAATTTTGTCGAAAATAATAAAAAGAACCAAAAACACAAAATCTATCTGATCTTACCAAATTTTTAAAGTTTAGGTCTCTTTAAAATGTATTCAGACTTTTAACCCTTTCAAAACATTAGGAGATAGGCCAACAGATAGGGGAGTGCTAAAAAGGTTAAAGGAAATATAAAAAAAAAATAATTTGGCTTATTTTACCATTGGCTCTAAAAAAAAAATTTATAATTGAGGAAATTAAAGAAAAAACTATCAATAAATTGTTTTTATTATGATTTACAAACTGGTAACAAAAATTATTTTTAAAAAAGCCTACCAAAGACACAATCAACAGATGCATAGAAATTGCGGGGAAACAAATTAAAAAACAAATCTATAAATTTGACCGCAAAATAAAAAAAACTAGAAAAAAAAGTACATGTATTTATACTAAAATTGCTAAATATAAATATACCATAGTTCAAACAGTTGCAAAAAATCAAATTAATTCCTAAACAACAAATGATTAATTAAATCTCACAATTTCATCAAACAATAATAATTAAATATTGACTGCATGCAAATTGAGACAATTCTCTTGTACTGATTTAAATTTCAAAAGGTAGGCCTACATTCATATAATGAGACCATGACATAAATCAAAGAAACCAATTTGCTGAGCACTGCTTTTGATGGTGAGTCATTATCCTGAGGCTTTCAATTGATTGTGGTTAGGTCCTAATAATTTTCCTACTGGGCCCTGAGAAACAAAACGAATAAAGAAGTGTAAAAAGGATAAGGATCATAAAATATTATCAACAAACCAGTAGAAGAATGCGTTTTTTAATTCAATTTTTAAAAATGTGGAAATCAAATGTTGAATGAAGTTTGAGACCTATAAGATGTGGAAATCAGCGGGAAAAAAAATAATTCTTTTTCTGTATAATATATTATAGCAAAAAAGTAAGTATTGACTCTCGTACATAATTGTAAACTTCATTATAATATTGGAAGAATGTAGGTAAAATTGAGTTTACTTGTCCTGTATGTTGGGAACACAAGACAGTTTCCTTATAAAATATTTGTCTTATCAATAGTGTTTATATTTTATAAACTATGCAAAGAATACTAAAAAATCAGAAGCTCCATAAACAATTGTATCTTACACATAATATAAATCTTTCTGGGGATAACTGACTCCATTAACTAGGTCCCTGTTGTAGACTCTTTTTAATAATAACATATTTTACTAATTATTAAAAAAAATAAAAAAAATAAACATGCAAACAAATTGGTGAACACACTCACTGATAAAGGCCTTCCTCTTTGCGAGCAGGTTGGAGTTCTTTTACTTCTTCTTTCAAGCCTGAGATTGTATTTTCTGGAAGAGCAGCATCACCTTTGTACTCAACCATCTGACCATAGCCCTGTCGTGCTGTCAAATTCTCATTGCTATTGTTAATTCCATAGACAAAGTATACACAGAGTCCTGAGAAAGAAGGATAGCATTACAATTACATTATCTGAGGTTGTTTTTTTTCTTGTTATATTGAACAACATGCAAAATCTTACAAAGGAATTCTTTATCAATAAATTTTAACAAATCTAGTTACATTTTTATTTATCATAACTTGCTTTTTGCTGATCCTGCAGTGTGAACCGATAGGTGTGGAATAAAATGTAACTCTTCTGAGGTACATGTACAGCATACAAAATCCTAATACATTTAATTTCTTTAAACATAACACCACATGTATTTATTTAAATTAAACGATCCATCAACATGTGAAACATCAAATAAAAAAAACTTTCGAAGACCAACCAACCAGGGTTGAAAACCCAATAAAAACACATGGAAATGTATAAAGCGTTTCTTCACTTTAAACAGTATAGATCTGCTTCAAACCAGAAGTCCTGAATTCAAACCCAAATCAGGCTACTTTGGTCTTAACTGGTTAGGTTGGTGTCTGCATAATTTGAGCTGCTCCGTATATGCATGTCAAACTGTAAAATAGCCCAGCCTTAAGTTTACACTATAGTGTAGTTGCTGACAGTGAATGTAAGGAAACCAACCAAACAAACCAGACCATCTTATCTGCTCACCTATAGCAATCCATATGACAAGCCTAAGCCACGTGAGTCGAGTGAGTGAGAGCATCAGCGAGATGTTGACCAGCATACTCAGTGAGGGTAAAAGTGGGACTAGTGGAATCTGACACAAATGTAAACATGTCAGAACTGCAGTGCTGTACATGTATGATAATAATTATTATTGTGTTTTAAAAAAAAATACGAAAGCATTGTACTTAAAAGATTTAAATGAATTTGAAAAATAGATGTTGAAATTGCAAAAAGCAAAAAAGTTAAAGAAAGAAAATGGAAAATGACCATAAAAACATTAACTTTTCCTTCTTAGCCAAAGAAAGCATTCGTTTTACACTGTTATTTATATAATTCTCCAAATAAGGAAAACACCACACAATGACTTTTATTTATTAACCAGGAACTCTCTTGCAAAATAAAAACAAAATATAATTGATACCTAATAACCCAAGATCATTTCTTCTAGTGAAACAAATATCAAAAGCAATTCTACGGAACAGATTATGATAGATAGTCTACAAATTATGACAACTTACCAAGATATTTAGGGCCTACACTTAAAACAATCTCGAAACAAATTCACTGGAATTACTTCTGTTTTAGACAGATAAAAATAATATATTTTTTAAAGAAATGTTAAAATGGACATGTGCTATAAAACATGTATTTACAACTTTTAAAAGTAAATCTGAAGAAGGAATGGCACCATAACTGATTGGCGCAAAAGCTCCACACCCTAGACATGAAGATACCTGGAATGTGAGGAACGCATTGTTCTGCTCGTGTGCTACGATGATGAGATACATGGCAACAATCAGGAGGCTGAACACAATCACCAGGCACACAGCCCACCAGGCGGCTTCCTGGGAGAGAAAGTAAGTTATTCAGCCTATATATGGTTTATGGGTGATAAGTTCACAAAGAGATATCTAACTTAGTTAGAAGTCATCGGATCTGCTTTAGACTTCCCATAATTTATCAGGCAAGAGAGCGCGCGGCGAGTAATGTTAAAAGATGAAACAATTGTAGTTAAAAATAACAGTACGTACAAAGCAAATTTTACAACCAAAAAGCACTCCATGGATTGCTTTTAGTGTCTCTGTTTGTGAGCATATCTCATGCCTTACAGCTATGTAGCCCAACTCTTTGTGAAACCTTATTCATTTTTAATAACAGACACAATTAATGTGGCACTTTACCCAATACCTGACTAACCCAAAAGTTTATGTGTGTGGCAGCATAGGAAAATTAGAGATCATCTGAGGTTGGTTTTTTTCTTGCTATTTTTGAAGTTTTGTTATGGTGTACAACATAAATTTTACTAAAGGAATACATTTTAACAAATTTAGTTACATTTTTATTTATCATAACTTGCTTTTTGCTGATCCTGCAGTGTGAACCGATAGGTGTGGAATAAAATGTAACTTTTCTGAGGTACATGTACAGCATACAAAATCCTAATACATTTAATTTCTTTAAACATAACACCACATGTATATATTTAAATTAAACGATCCATTAACATGTGAAACATCAAAGAAAAAAAACTTTCAAAGACGAACCAACCAGGGTTGAAAACCCAATAAAAACACATGGAAATGTATAAAGCGTTTCTTCACTTTAAACAGTATAGATCTGCTTCTAACCAGAAGTCTTGAATTCGAACTCAAATCAGGATACGTTGGTCTTAACTGGTTAGGTTGGCGTCTGCATAATTAGACAAGCTGCTCCGTATATGCGTGTCAAACTGTAAAATAGCTCAGCCTTAAGTTTACAATATAGTGTAGTTGCTGACATTGAATGTAAGGAAACCAATCAAACAAACCAGACCATCTTATCTGCTCACCTATAGCAATCCATATGACAAGCCTAAGCCACGTGAGTCGAGTGAGTGAGAGCATCAGCGAGATGTTGACCAGCATACTCAGTGAGGGTAAAAGTGGGACTAAGGGAATCTGACACAAATGTAAACATGTCAGAACTGCAATGCTGTTTTTACATGTATGATAATAATTATTATTGTGTTTAAAAAAAAGTATGAAAGCATTGTACTTAAAAGATTTAAATGAATATGAAGAAAAAGATGTTGAAATTGCAAAAAGCAAAGAAGTTGAAGAACGAAAATGGAGAATGATCATACAAACATTAACTTTTCCTTCTTAGCCAAAGAAAGCATTATTTTTTACACTGCTATTTATATAATTCTCCAAATAAGGAAAACACCACACAATGATTATTATGACAACTTACCAAGATATTTAGGGCCTACACTTAAAACAATCTCGAAACAAATTCACTGGAATTACTTCTGTTTTAGACAGATAAAAATAATATATTTTTTAAAGAAATGTTAAAATGGACATGTGCTATAAAACATGTATTTACAACTTTTAAAAGTAAATCTGAAGAAGGAATGGCACCATAACTGATTGGCGCAAAAGCTCCACACCCTAGACATGAAGATACCTGGAATGTGAGGAACGCATTGTTCTGCTCGTGTGCTACGATGATGAGATACATGGCAACAATCAGGAGGCTGAACACAATCACCAGGCACACAGCCCACCAGGCGGCTTCCTGGGAGAGAAAGTAAGTTATTCAGCCTATATATGGTTTATGGGTGATAAGTTCACAAAGAGATATCTAACTTAGTTAGAAGTCATCGGATCTGCTTTAGACTTCCCATAATTTATCAGGCAAGAGAGCGCGTGGCGAGTAATGTTAAAAAATGAAACAATTGTAGTTAAAAATAACAGTACGTACACAGAAAATTTTACAACCAAAAAGCATTCCATGGATTGCTTTAAGTGCCTCTGTTTGTGAGCATATCTCATGCCTTCCAGCTATGTAGCCCAACTCTTTGTGAAACCTTATTCATTTTTAATAACAGACACAATTAATGTGGCACTTTACCCAATATCGGACTAACCCAAAAGTTTATGTGGCAGCATAGGAAAATTAGAGATATTTTGGGCTAAACTAGAGCATTCCAACAAAAAAAAATTGAAAAATTGAAAAAAAAAATTAGTCACCACTAATTTTATTTAAATAAGGCAAAACAACTCACTCGAATATTAGGACGTTAGAAAAAATTTAAATGATACATGATTATTTAGAACAAGCTAAGTGTGTGCCATTATGGTATTGCATGTATTAATAGCTAAAAATGATATAGCGAGATCATGGATCTAATTTTTTATGCTTATATATACATCACAGATTCTTTAATTCCTTATTTCCTTTGTTACATAACTTTTAGAAGCTTTCTTAACACCACATATTTTAGGTTTCAGCCCTCTCTCTTTTTATTTGCCTCCCAAAGGTGAATCTATTCACAGAGATACAAAAGGATGCTAAGGCTCACTAAAGATTGGAGATGTCTCAAGTATGGCTTTTGTAGTCTTCACTTGTTAGCATTACAGTGAGAAAATACAGAACAATCCTAAGGTTAGCTTATTTGAAATATATAGGGCCTAACTCATTTAAAGTGTTTGTACAATTAAATCACAATATTAAAACAAAAATTTTTTGGATCAATGATATCACTCGTCACAGACATTACCCTGATTATAATATTTTTTAACAATGTCAGTAAAAATTAATTTTAAGTTCACATCATAGTCAAATACCTTTAAATGCTCAGCTCCCTCTACAACAACGAGCGCCAGGCAAATCATGAACATTCCCATGAGCACCACGGCACTCTTCACCCCGTCGCCAGGCTCGAACTGCTGCAGTATGGGCACACGGCGCAAGCTCTGTCGCAGCCGCCCAAAGTCATCATGGCTTTTTGACTTGGGAATAATGTTGCTCTTCTCAGACTGTAGGCAGAAGATATTATGAGCTTGCGTTGTTAGAACAGTGTTGTGATAAGCAAACAACTCATCTTAAGATATAAGAAAAAGAAGACTCAAGATGAGCTGTGAGCTACCATGACGTTGTACTTACAGCCCCTGGTTTTTAGATTAAACTCAAGAATGGGTAGGAAATATATTTGGGTGAAAATACCAAACAAATAATTGTCAAATAAATGTACTTAGTGTAATAAGACCATCTACCTGTAAATGCAACAGCACCGAAAAATCTTGCCACTCAAGACAAAATGGCTTAAATGGGCTACCAATGTGCTAAACATCATCATGGAGTGCTGTTTGGCATTAGTGTCCTCGATGTCTCTCTGTCGTCGTATTTCGCGATCAGATTGATTCCTATGCCTCCACCAATCGATCTTACTGCTCCGTCCAAGATCTGTTCACTGGTCTACCTCTTGCTCTCTTTCCATTCATTTTTCCAGTTGGAAACTAATAATGTCTGCTATTAAGGAGATTTATTCCTGTGCCTGGTTCTTTTAGAAAACTTTCATTTGCTATTAAGATCTCTAAAAATAAGGTTGGGAGGGAAATTGAAATAATTATTACACTGTTATATCAACTTGTTAGCTCAAGGTAAAATCAAAACTGTCTATAAAAAAAGACAAGAAAATTTATACTTGTATCGATTTGATCCTGAGAAACAGCATTCGAAGCAGCTGTGTATAAATGTAGGGATTGTAATGATTGTAGAAGATTTAGATGTTCTGATACTTGTAGAGCTAAAACTCATCATGGTACTATTAATATCATTAAAGGCAGTAGGTAGAATCAACAACTGCAGTTCACATACGCTACACTTACTAGTAAAAGCAGCATAGTAGTTGCTGTAACTAAAGCCATAGCAGCAACCAAAGCAGGACTTTTGAAAAAGCATCCAAAGGAAGACAATAATCTTTTACAAAAAAAAAGCTAAAAACATCTAAACACTGCCACTAACTTTTGCAAAGACAGGATATTTTATTTCTTCTTCTTCTTCCTCTCCTCCTCCTCCTCCTCCTCCACCTCCTCCTCAGATTTCAATAAGTTTCAATCTTTAGAGAATTATGACCACAGATGGAATATCTTGGGTTACTTAAGTGAAAGTGCTGATTCCTATCCCGTGCAATGACACATTTTTTCTATGCCCTGTGTCACCCAGGATAGAGGCTCTTGAATATAACAAAAGTAAAATGCAGCAAGGAAAATGATGGCAACCCTACCTCACAAATGCTTTTTACATTGCACAACCAGGACCCTAACTCTTGATTTGTGCAAAGCCCTATCACTGCATGGGACTAACTGCACGGGACTCACCACAGACGGTGTTGCGGGCTCGGACTTTGACTGGGAGGCTGCCTCCTCCTGGCTTTGGTACTGCTGCTGTCCCTCCTGGTGCTTAGTTTGCTGGGGCGGCACCAGCGCCGACTGCTCTGTGGGCTCTTCCTCTGGTTTCAGCTGCCAGACAAATCAACTCAAGTTAAACCAAAGTGAAGTAACACAAAATGGTAGGCCTATCTTACTCAAGAAGCCAACAAAGAAAAAAAAAATTCAAGGAGTTCAATTGAGTTTGCATTTAGAGTTAAAATCACAAAAAGGACATGCCAGAATTTCCCATTTTTCTGGATAAAATCTAAGAGGACCCTTAAGTCTCAGTTGAAGTTATGCCGCCTCCCCCCTTTTATTGACGATTGTGAATTAAACTAACTCCACTGCTACTGCAACAATTTCCAGTCTGACAAAGCAAGTGACTACATTATATTCATGATATATCCTGTTCTAACCATGTCCAAACCAACCTGATCTCTTTTAAAAAATACAAATTTGTGATTAAAATGTGTGCTGTCCTACTTGATAGGTTTCTAAATTTTTTCTTGTTAATCAAGATGTGTGCATAAGATTACCTTAAACTGACACTTGTGCACAGGTTGATAACGCAGGATGATGATCGATGCTGAGACAATCGTGTAGCCAAACAGGGTCCCTATACTCATAAACTCCACCAGCGTTGAGATCTCAAACAGTAACGCAAGGATGGCTGCCAGGGACCCAAACACAATGATAGAGTAGATAGGTGTCTGTGGAATAATATAAGAAAAATAATTCAGGGGGATTAAAAAGAAAAAAGCAAAACTAAAAATGGTAATTTTGTTCATATGCAGGTACAAATAATTATATTAGACGTGTAATTTATTACTGCTATTAAAAACTGGCCAATCCAGGTAGATAAGTCCACAAAGTTTTGTTTAAAGTGAGACCGAAAAATAAGGAGAAAGAAGGAGAGACAAATTTACAGAGAAAGAGAGAGAGGGAGCAAAAGAAAACGAAATGAGGATAAAGAAAAAAAGAAAAGGAAAAAGACATGAAAAAAACCCAATAGATCTTGAAGAACAAAAAAGACGCAAAGCATACCTGGGTACGTGGGTGGACGTAACCAAGAAAACGGAACAGTAAGCCATCCTCAGCCATGGCGTAGACAGACCGCGGCAGGGAGAAGGCTGAGCCAATCAGGGATGTGCTGATCCCCAGCAGCGTGCCACCAGCAACGATAAACTTGGCCCAGTGGGCCCCAACCTCGTCAAAGGCAAACGGAAAAGCAGCTGGAAAAAAACAGATATTTACATTTAAAGGTATTCACTAAAAGGTTTCATATATTGTGCTTTATTTAAAACTTAGTGAAGTTCACATTAAAAGGGGAAGAGAAAGGCAGATGGAAAATGTAAAATTTTTAACTAAGTCAGTATTCATAAAATTAATATTCCATTATTTTGCATTATTTTTTATTTGAAATTTTAAAAAGTTCTCATTAAAAATTAAGTTTTAATGGGCAAGAATTTATCCAAGAGCAATGTGAAGGTAAATGGGAAACTTAAAATAATTAAGTGTAGCCTATTTATGAAACATTCTATTCTATAGGATCCCACAGGAGAACCTAGGAGACGTTATACACAGAAAGAGCTTCCCTCTCTCTACACAACTATAAAGAAAGTTGTCTTTTTAAAACATAGTAACGGTTTATATTTAAAATTCAGTTGTCTTCTACAACAAGTTGGTCCTCTTTGATCAGTTTTGGTGCAATCATTATGAGTATAATCAATACTAGTGGTTGTTTGCTAATAAAATATGTAATTAGCATAACTGTTATCATTTACAAAGAAAAAGAGTGATATTTAATAAATTTGTACAAACAAAAAGAAGTCATTACCTTAGACATAGCAATTCAGACTTGAAAAGAAAAAAAGGTTAAGTTTCAATTGAATTTGGTGGGAGTCAATTCACTGACGCATAACGTCAACAAACTATGAACCGTTTCATAAAGGTTTCTAACAAAATAAACATTTATTAGGTTTGGTCAGTGTTGGAAACCTCTTTTTAAAACAATTTGTTGGAAAATAATGTATCGTAATCAATTTTTATTAAAACCATACTACTACTAATACTAATACCGCTGCTGCTGATACTGCAACTGCAGCTACTACTACTACTATTACTACTACTACTACTACTACTACTACTACTACTACTACTACTACTACTACTACTACTACTACTACTACTACTACTACT
>RQTK01000124.1:559238-599422 GCA_003991915.1 Elysia chlorotica | reverse complement strand
TACGAACTGTCTGCCACGCTCATCCATACCAGATGTGTTTGTGTGCACAAACGGCACCATGAGAGTGAGCGCGGCGCAGGCCAGCAGGTACAGGCACGTCACTGTGAACATGGACAGAACTGTGGCCCGGGGCACACTCTTCTCAGGATCCCTCGCTTCCTCGCTGGCCACGGCGATCCCCTCAAACCCGATGTAAGCGTAGAAGCAGGTGGCAGCACCGGAGACGGTGCCTCCAAACCCGAAGGGGAAAAACCCATCGTACCTGGTGGAATAGTTTTAGTTGGGATGAATTTGTTTACAATCGACCATGAGAAACGAGCCCTTATCTTTCCCTTTAGCGCCAGTACCTAATAAACCCTAATTAGTAAAACTAGATCTATTAATTTTGCAAATAAAAGGACCACAGCGTAGTTGTCTGGAGTTGTAAGTAGAAGATTGTACTAAGCTTACGACTTGTTTTAAAGTATGAAGGAAAAAAAAAGGCCTAGGACAAGTTGCAAGGTATCGCGATGTTGAACATACAACCCCTGCAGTCTCCTCCTCTTATGTTCAGTTCTCACCCTCCATCTGTAGACCAAAGAGAGGGCCGGGCGTAGCAAAACCCGGTGATGATGATGAAGAGCAGGACGATGGAGTTGAGGATGGTAAACACACTGTTGAAGCCCACCGAGACCTTCGCCCCAACAGCCACGATGATGAACGCGATGATTGTGACGGAGGTGGCCACCAGGTCAGGGTACTCGGCTAGCCAGCCTCCATCATCGGACATGCGTCCTGCACAGGGAGGAAATTGGGCAGTTTAGAATCATGAATGGTCGAAGGGGATGCTATTGCTACGAAGCGTCCAACATCAGCACTATGTGGGATATATTGTTAACGGTTGCCAAAACTAACATAATTATGATCATTTAAGAGTGACAGGATACCAAAAGTCCTACTCCGCGGTGACAGTATACATGTACTGACACTGATACAACCGAATTCAGAAAAATACATGCTGACCTCACCACCCCTTCTTGTTCTTTTTCTTCTTCTTCTTCTTCTTCTTGTTCTTCTTCTCCTCTTTCTTGTTCTTGTTCTTGTTCTTGTTCTTGTTCTTGTTCTTCTTCTTGTTCTTGTTCTTCTTCTCTCTACCTCTTTATCCCTTTTCCTCCTAAAACTCACACCCTCTTTTCCTCCCTAATTTCCCCCTCCCCCTTTTCCCTCTAGCCTTCCCTGTCTACCCCTCACACAGACATCACCTATGGCCTTGATGGTGCTGTTGCTGACGGCCTGGCTGAAAAGAGCATCGAGGGCCCCACTCCAAGCCCTGGCCACTGATGCAGCTCCAATCATGTGCTCTAAGATGATATTCCAGCCAATGAGAAAGCCCCATAGCTCTCCCACTGTCACATACGTGTAAGAGTAGGCGGAGCCGGCTGAAATAGCGAGAAATTATAATGAGGAGATATTACTTTGGAATGACTAAACCACAACTCTTGAAAACGTTACAAATATTTGAAGTTCAAGGATTAATAAAGACGTAGGGGTAACTGGAAATAATACATAATAAAGCTGTCACCAACGTGAATTGCCGGCCAAAACACTTTTAACCCTTGATGAGACAATAAACCATGGTGAATCAAACAAGGTTGGAGTGTGATTGTAAGCGTCATAAAATGGTGCGGTGTTACAGTTTGAAAAAAAAGTTAAGACTCTTCCATTTCTACAGTTTCTAGAACCAACGCTAATTCTTTTTATTTGAAAATGAAAAGGTCAATGCACAGCAGCTTTTCTATGTATAGAAGGCTCTCACTTGAACCTCATTACCAGCGGCTTTTGCCTGACTCAACCTGGTTTCCTCACAGATAAATCTTCTAAATAATGTAGTTAATTAAGTTACTCATCCAACAATTTTATCCACGTTAATCTTACGATCGATAGAACAACGGTATACACCAAATAATTATGTTATGTCTCCATATTTTCATTTCGTAAAAAAGGACAACACACAAATAAGAACTGGGGGACACGTAAAAAAAACTCACAGCAAAAGATTGATAATAAGCAAACTTTACGTGCCGTCTTACTATGGCGTCATTAAATCTAATAAAAAAAAATGTTTTCTTTGGAGATAGGACAAACAAGTTCCGCTAATAATTTGGTTTACGGAAGTGATGGGACTAAGGCTCTGTAATAACCATAATTAAGGATTTACAGCAGCGAAAGTTAAATAATAAAAATTTCAAAAAACTAAGCGTCAACTAAAATATATTTGCGACAGAAGTAGGCAGAGTGTGTGTGTGTATATATATATATATATATTGTATAAGCATAGTCAGAGTAATAAAATGTAAGTGTTCAAAAAGATTCAGGGGTGAAATAAAAGCATAATTTCCCTGAAATGCCCAACGATCATCGATTTCAACACTGACAAAACCAAACTGTGCACCTGACTCTGGAAATTTTTATTATTAGGATCAGCTGCTAAGTAAAACATGGGAGAGCTAGAGTCGCTAGTTAGTAAGACAGCCCTGCTTTATTACTTTATTATAACTTGATACAAAATATCTCGAAGGTTATATGGGCGGGGGGTTACGCTGTGGTTCGAGCATTGGTTTCCGAACTCCAGGTTCGAACCCTCGCTTTGACGACGCTTTCTTTGGAACTTCCATCTGGGAAACACATCAATACACCGTATCCAGCATTTACAGTCGCTTTGAAGGCAGAACCATCTGTATAAATGTGGATCCAATCTTGAGGGTAGCGTTCAATAGCTCTCAGCTGTTCTTTTTAGTTCATATAAATCTGTTTGCTTGGTAACATTTTCGTCTATTAGATTCAGTTTTATTTCTGGGCATAGAAGTGGTATGTGAGGTGGTATTTTCATCACTCTTTCTAGTGTTAGGGCTCTTGTTTCAGGGAGATGGCATTTCTCTCTTAATTTTTGTGTCTTGTGCAGAATAGATTGGTGTTTAAGCCTGCTTTTTCTTTTCCAGTTTTCAACAAGCACTTTTGTTGCATTATTATTTGGCAGTCTAAGACATCTCTCCGTGAGTTCTAATGCTGCCTTTTCTCTGCGCAAACTCAAGGGTTCAAGGTTGGCTTGGATTTCACATGCTGCTGTTGGAGTTGATCTCATTCCTCCACAAATAAAACGAAGTGCTTGGCTTTGGATGCGGTCTATTTCTGTGTTGGTTGATTGGCTGCTTCAGATCAGTAATGATTGGTTGTAATCTAGTACAGACCTGATATATCCGATATAAAGGGTTCTTAGGGTTCGCATATCGGAGCCCCATTTTGTGCTTGCGAGGCGTTTAAGAAGTGAGAGTCGTTTGGTAGCCTTTTCTTTTATGTTTGCCACATGTCTTTTCATCGTGAGTCTGCTATCAAGTTGAACTCCCAGATAAGTTGGATGCTCATCTTTTTTTAACTGCTGTTCTTCAAGTTTAATGGACAAATTGCGCTTGGTTTCTTTTGGACTGAGAGTAAATGTTGTATACACTGACTTGTTTGGGTTAATTATCAGTTCAAATGGTAGATGATTCACTGAAAATCTCTGTAGACTACATGTCATGATTAGACTTGAGAAATAATATAAACCAATCATTGTTTGATCAAATAATAATGCCACCAATTTTTTAAAATTAATTTGACTTTTATTTCACAAATTTTGTTACATCTCTACTTCCAAATAAAATTGCCATGTGTCGAAATAGAAGGATGTTTAGAATTAAAGGGCATGCACTGTTGTCATAAACTTTTATACAGGTGGGACTGTCACCCCAAGCTGTTAGGGTCTATACAGCTCTAATATTTTTGGCCTATCTGCCAGCCATAAGACAAAGGGGTAAAAGAGAATAGAGCAATTTAGGCTGACTTTCCAGCTGTTATAAAAGTTGAGGATTGCATCTGTCCTGGAAAAGTGGAAGTTGAAGGAAAGCAAGAAAGATGGTGACTGAAGTTTAAGGTAAATGAAGAAATGTACTATCATGTTAAGTGGGATTTAGAATGATACATGATTACAAAGCATACCCATGTGCCATCAGTAAGAATCCTTCCAGTCTTCATATCAAACTTGGTGTCCTCTAGAAGGTAGTTGCCAAGACCCATAATGTAAGCTCCCTCTGTCTGGCCTATATCGAGTACTGGGTTTAGGCTGTGAGGTAGATGGAAAGTAAAGGAAAGGAGTGCGGAACATTAGAGGTAATTCATTCTTTTTAGAAATGGAATAGGTTGCATGATACACTTTGCCATCGGCTAGCGTTTCAAATTAAATTAAAAAAACAACAACCCAGGAACAACCACAATTTCAGCTGATGATAAAAAAACAACAACTGCCATTTGTGTATAGGCCTAGAGTCTAATCTATAAAGTTTATTATATAACATTTTCACTTATATCAAAATGTCCAAACCCACTACTTACCAGAAAAATAAATCAATCAACACAGAACCCCCCCCCCCCCCCCCCACACACACACACACCCTCCCCCTTACAAAACAACTAGATAACTAGATCTAGATAAACGGCCCTGGTAAAGCATATAATGCACAAATTGTGTTGGAAAGGCAAATTATTACAATAAAGCATTTTGGTTTGCTTGTAGTGCTAGTATTTGTTTGAGTGAGGCAACTAAACAGTTAATGAAAATTTTGTTTATTAACAGAACAGACCTCTCTCCATAATCAGCCATGATGTCCACCCTTCTGATCTGAGACTCTCCTGTTAAAATGTCAACCTCTGTCTCCGTTGCTGCTGCACTGTATGTGTTGTAGTTGAAAACAGGATGGTCAAAAAGTTCATGTTTGTTGCTGTAGAATGAAAAAAAAACAAAAAAACAGACAAAAAATTATCTTCTTTTAAAGATACTTACAAGGTTGTTTAAACGCAGCAACTTAGTTTGATAGTCAGGTGCCGCCGCACCTTGCTGCACCCCCTGTAACCCAACCCTACCTGCAGGAGGTTCAAGCAGGCACTGGAGGCAAATTAAGTTGCCGCTTTTTGGGTCGTATAAACACTCGCACTTAACATTATGCTGTGTCATATTATTAAGGTGATCCAACAGTAAAAAAGGTTTTTTTTAATCGCAAAGCTCCGAGTTAAATTCCCGCTCAGGTCTTGAAATACTTTTTGGGTTGGTTTTAGTATATTGTGACTGGCTGAGTCACAGTAACCTGTTCTGGAGCTCCCCCACCTGATAAGAACTTCAATGAGAACCTAAACTAGGAGATAGCTTCATTTTTTCCTAAAAACGGTTAGCCTACTTTATGTTTTCTACTACACAAATATCTGTGTATAAAACTAGGTTTCTTGCATAACTTTCTTCCAGCTGGTTAGAGGAAATACATGGTTGTTCACATCTTTGCACCTAGATGGGGAAATCTGCATGTATTGTCTGCTTTATACTATTATAAATGACTATCCAGGCAAGTCCAGCATACGTATGAAAAGCTATGTCCCTGTCTTTGTAAAGGATCTTAGTCGAGTTCTAGGAAACCTTAAACTAGACAAGAGCTTCACTTTCTCCCAGCAAACATAAGCCATTAAAAAAACAAATGGTAAGAAACATATAATTTCATTGAAATAGCACAGATTTTTATTAATTTTCATAGCTGAAGATTATAATATAAGATATCTATTAGAAAAGAAATATTTATGTGAGACTCATGACTTGATCATTTCCAATTCAGTTCCGTATAATGTTTCATGGTACTCTGAAACATGGTCAAAATAACTTGAAACCTTACTATTCTACAAGTTTCAATAGCCTACACAGGTGCATATTAATTTAAAAATAGTTTTTTAAATTTTGCATGCATGGGACTATTTGGATAGATCCAAAGTAAAATATTAAAATTATGCCTCACAAAATTTTAATCTTAGGTAAGTATTTTTACTTTAATGCCAATAACAACTTCACATTATGTTTTGTCTAAAATGCTCTTTAATTGGTTTGCTTGTTTTTTGGTTGTCTTTTTAAACATTAAATATCAGAAACTAGGTTATTTATCAGTGATCAGTCTTCGCCAGATGCGCAGAAATCCACGATTTTGATCTGGTCGCTAATTTTTCCGTCTTGTTCTCCTTTTCTTCAAAGTCCGCAAATCACAGAATTTTGCCTTTAAACGGTATCAAATTGAAAACATCATGTCAGCCGATCTGATCTGGCAGCTAAATAAATGCATTATCGGAACACAACACAAAGTCGCGAGGGTTTTCTTTGAGCAGTATCGATAATAATAGTATTACCCGATAAGACCCATGAGCGAGAAATTTCATGTGTCACTGTATCACAACGCCAACAGTCGAAGTTTACCTTTGAGCTGTATTGATAATAGGTCTACAGTATCAACCGATTGGACCAGTGTCTGTTAAAACAAAGCAATAAATGAATAAAGCGAATTAATGTATCTAAAAGCATCAGTTACTCCTGCGACTGGCAGCTTACTTTCGTTTTGACCTTCTCCCCTTGGATGTATTCATTGTTACACCTTTTCTAGTGCATCCGTGACTGTACTTTTTAACATAATGTTACAATTCAGGTATGGGAAATTGTGTTTTCCTACCTGCTCGGTACAGCAGGTACCATCGGAGAAAAAAAACCAACAAGCAAACCTCAGATATCGCGAGGGCCTAAAATTCGGTAACAAGAATAATTATATATATAGAAGATACTTCATATTTTCATGGTAATTTCTGTACAGTTTAGAGCATAACGGAAATACACGATTTGCCACCCATTGTCAATTCACGATGATACCTCCAAACAATCTGATCTGCCGTTTCCTACTCATCTAAGGCAAATAGATGGCATGGCTATCTCAATCCATGGAAAAACAACAATTTTCATCCAAAATCGACTGATGGCAGTTTGTGTGAAAACTTCTCTGAAGTCCAAAATTTAGTGCTCATATCCATTCTTTAGATCTACACTGTATTTCTGGGTGTAGATAAAATTTAAATTTCCTCGGTTTCAAACTATCTGCATTATAAAGCTGATGTATTATCATGAAATTTAACAAGACTAAAATCTGATAATTTTACGTGCCGCTAAATAAACGGAATGCCAGGACTTTCGTAACAGCAATCTAACCAGTAGGGATGGCCTGATTAGGCTACTTATTTTTTTAATTGAATGCTCTATTGACTCTTACAGTCATAGGTTTGAAGTATACCTTGAAAACAAAACACAAATTCTTCCACTGAAACAGCAAAACTGAGACATCCAGATTGACTGAAAGACAAAAACGAACTCTGCACTATCAACTTTCACTTACAAATATCTAGCACTCATGTCAATCTTGTTAGCATCACATTTAATACAAAGCTCTTTCCAGTCAGCATCTGGAAATTTGTCTCGAATGGGTTTCATGCGTTCTTTCAGTATCTCTGATGCTTTGATGGCGGCCTGGCAGAGAATAGAGAAGTAAAGATGAGTATTAACATTGTAAAATAAAAAGCAGGGCCGTGCTTACTGTCAACGTTGTAATAAATATGCTGCTAACTGCATGTCAATACAAAATGTAGTCTTCCAACCAAAGCATTTTTTGCTATATAGCTTTTTGTTGTAAGTATGTACATTTTTTAAGTCAGGAAGACAATCTCTGCAAATTTGGGCTTTCGTTTTTTACTTCCTGTCAACTTCGTAAAATTCGCCTTCTGTATTGTATTTGTATAGATCTACTACTATAGCTAGTTAATCATGAATGTGCGTTTCGAGATCAATGATCGTAACAAAATGAATGATACAATACACAGGACCCGCAGTCCCACCTAGCCCATATGAATGTAGAATTAAATTAATTATATTACATGCAGAATGTGCCGACCGCTATTGCATAAGATACATCTCTGTTAAATCTAGCCTTAGCTAGATCCAGACCCACCTAGCCCATGTCCCTACCTACATAGACCTAACGCATCTCACCCCCTTCTCCCTTCTCCCCACCCCGATCGATTACGACCATTCTTTTGTTTGCGTTGTTCAACTTGTATAACAACTAGCACCGACAATCATCTCTCGCTTTCACTTAGGCTAGGCTTAGTACCTATGGTCATGTAGATCTAGAATGTGCCTCTCCGTCTCACAGCCATGCACAGTCTTGACTGGTAAGATAACATTAGACATCGGGCCTGCTTTCAGCCTATCCCCCAATCCCTCTCTTCCCTTCCCCACCCCTTAGCAGTGCAAACCATGAACACCTCCCACGCGACTGTGGTTAGGCTAGGGCGTGGAAAACAAAACAATGCTGTTCTTTATTCTTCCTCTAAATTCTCTCAAACTCTCCCGCTGTATCCATGTTCGGCCCTGTCCCTGCCCCGTTATATCAACGCACAGGTTATAGAGCTTATATAGAAAAAAAACGGGGCTACTTCCAAGGTCCCGCTGCAGCGGGTGCCACTATAGTTGAGCACTACTGTATAAATAATACACAATGTTCTCATTGAGTGGCACTGCGATTTGGTGCTGAATTATCTGTAAGTCAACGGTTCTAATCCCATAAAAAACAGTCCTTATTAATCCAGTTTTCCTTAAAGCCTAGCCTACTTCTATCACTATGGAAAAACACCTTAAAAAATGTACATCAATATAATATGTTTGTGAACAGTATGTTAGTGACCTCCATTGAAAATGACGGTAAGCATTGATCCAAAGTTAAATCCACATCAAAACAAATTTTTGCCAGTTCACCTTCATGGTAGACTCGCTAGTAATACTCGCAGCAGAGAGGCTGGTGTTTGGAGAGCTGATGCCCTGCAGAGGCCTCACTTTTATGTTCTCCAGAGGGACACCCAGCACATGCGCTACACCTTGTGCCACCTGGGGAAGATAGATAATCCTGGCTTTAAGTTTAATTTAGATCCTTTAATGTTTGCTACTTTTTTTATTACAAGAATAAACAATAATAAAAATTAATATAGTGCACAGAATAATTATTAGCTTAATGTAGCACACAAATACTCTTGGAAGGTGTTTTGACCCAGAGAAAGTTTTGCCTCCCCCACCCCCTTGGAAAAAAACCCAAAAAACTAAAGCAGACAATGAAAACCGACAAAACTAGTGTTAATTCAATTAAATGACATGTAGTTTTTCACTTTTAATATTGAACTTCTAATCTTAACTGTTTTAAAGAGAGCCAAGTACATAACGAGATAAACAGGACTTGCAAAGATGATCCTGCAGGTCATGGTACAAGGAGGAAGAAGGAAAGGCAGACAGAAAAAGAGACAATCATTGAATCAAATGTTTTTTTTTTAAGATTTATTTTTTAAGTAAATCGCAAAAATAAGCTGTTACTTTAAGAGAACTAAGTCTTTACTAGTATTCATATAAATACTAAAATAGTTTTCTTTCACAAACTAAATGTGTTTATTGCACATATCAATTCAGCATCAAATTGCCTATAACAGATTGAACATTGTCCATTTAAAGACATGTAGATGATCAAACATAGATCTGCAAAGAAACATAATTGAAAGTGATAAAACAATCACTCAGTCATTTCAATGATAAATGAGTACTCAAAAGGTGTATATCAACAGACCTTGGTGTAAAGCCCCTGCCCCATCTCCACTCCGCCTTGAGTGATTGCTACTGAGCCATCTCTACAATAGATGCTCACAGTGGCACCAAAGCCAGGACCAAAGTATTGTATGCCATGTTTGCAAGGTGTCATGGTGATTGCTCGCTTCTTCCACATATTCTCCTGTAAAAAAAAAAGAAAAATTATTTCTCAAACCTGATGTAACGTGTATTGTTGGGGTGATGCACAGTCTCTGTTGTAGAGCCCAGCTATCGGTAATAAAATTATATGTTGTAGCGGGGCTTCAGACAGTGATCCGACATCCACTGGCTCAACACAAATAATAAAGTTAACTCCTTCTTGTAGAAATATTAAAGAATAACTTTATTAACTATAAACACGTCTAGGGTATCGAAAATGTTATAATGAAATCTCGACAGTAATTAAATCCACAGCTGCAATAACAATCTGTGATCAATTCCACAACTACAATGGCAATCCGTAACTGCAACACAACAGCTTCTAATAATAGTAAAAAACGCGCTCGGACTCTCTGACTGACTGAATATTACTCACTCCACTCTCACTCAGCCGTACAAGCCTTTTATAGCGATTTGTAACCCAGAAGATTCAAGTTCTCGATATTTCTAGCATGTACTACCATCATCTAGAAATTGCGAAACTACAAGGGACATTACTCCAGTTGACTAGAATCCTTAGATTGTAAACAAACCGACACTGAAAAACACTGAAAAACAAGTTGTTTACCAGATTGACAGATTTCTCGAATGTTCTTCACAACCAAGGCAGACAAAGTAGAAAAACAAACTAACAATGCATAGATTTAATCTAGAATGATCTTCACAACCGGGGCAGACAAGGTCAGAGAGCAAACTAACAACGCTCCAGTCTTCTCGTCTTCTCTCTATCCATCTCTATCTCTCTCCTCCCCCGTTCCTCTCTCTAAAGCTTTCTTCAAACAAACAAACACAAACTTGTCACACCTGACATAAAAAACAAACTGAAATAATGCTATCATATTATCCAGAAGGATAGGTGGTTCAAGTGTAGAGCTTGCTGCTTCTAACAAATAAGTTAGAAGATTACTCTTTGCTCCAGTCATCTTGGTTTTTTTCCCTACAGCTTGGGTCAGTGTCAGCATAATGAGAACTACAAAGTCTCCAGTAACCTGCTCAGGGGTCAATGAGAACCTAGGATATGTTCCCCTAAAAGAGCTATGCTTTCTCCGACCAAAGATAACTTTTTCTTTTACCAGACTGATTTCACACACAAAAATACACACACTGTGTTACTTCTTTTTTTTTGGAGATATATTAAAATTGTAAGCACTTGGGATAATTTAGGGTGTTCATCAGTTATTTCTTTGTAACCCCCCCCTCCCCCGCCCAAAAAAAACCAAAAAAAAAACCCCAAAAAAACCCCAGTCCTGTTTGCATCATTTCTATAATTCCTATAAGAAGACACCTGGTTTTAGTGGCTAGATGATATTTTTATTACTAATTTTGAAAAGTCAAAAGGATATAAAGCTATTATTTCTGTTTCAAAAAAGATGAATTCTTGATTTTTCAAAATCCTTTTTGACAGACATTTACTAACCTTATTAAAATTATCCACCAGCCTCAATCTGCCCTCTACATCTGCTAAGTCCTTGAGACGTCGCCACACCTCTTTCAAAGTGCAATTTTCCAAAATGCGACCATATATGTCTTGCTGCAAGGATTTGTCATTTAAAAAATAATGTGATAAACAATGAGTTACCAACAACTTTTGAAAATGTAGCAAGAAATATGACTAGACGAAACTAAAAACAAAACAAAACAAAAACCAGATGAATCAAAATCTTCTGAAGCTGATAATCTCAATTTATGGAATACATATAAATTAATGGTAGGCCCTAATATAAAACACAAATTCTATCTCTCAGTAGGCCCTACATAAAAAAAAAAAACTATAGCAAAACTAATTTTTCCAAACTACAATTTGTTACTAGTTCCAAACAAATGAATATGAGGACCACACAGAATAAACTGGTGATGACCATAGTTTGTTATTTTTTAAAATATTAAATATGGTACCTCATTCTTTGTTTGTTTCGTTTTGAAGGGCTTGCTATGTCACAAGCTTGTGTGTCTTTAAAAACTGGTAATATGTACAGTCACCAGAAGTCTTCAAATATTCATTTTCTGTTTACTCAGTTGCAATTAAATTAATGTGACATCACCAGTTTTTCTTATGTGGTCTCCATTTTGAACTTTATTCATAAAGTAAGAGTTTACTTAAATTTCAGCACATTTTTTCTTGCTTTTCTTGGTTCCATAACCAGTTGGAACCAAAGCTAACGACTTCCTCAATATTTCTCAATATGAGAACGCATTAATTCAAGAATGTTTCTAGTTAGAGGGGATGGGATCTCATTCAGACCACATCAACTGTAAAATAAGGCACCTTGCTATAAAGAAATGTTTTCCCTCAAGAATCGCTGAAACTTACATGTCCATTTTGGTACAGATTCATCTCTTTGACCTGAATTGGATGTTTATCAAGAGATTTGGCCACATGTTCCATGATGCTCTCTATGATCAGGGCAGAGGGCACCGCACCTAGAGGGGTGTGGTGAATGAAAGAAGTAAAAGTCTCACATATGTGAATAACAAATAAGACAGGGAATTCTTATAAAAATATAGAATCTAGGCCTAAGGTTTGTTTGTAATTTTTTTCTCCAGAAAACTGTCAACAACCGTACCTCATTAAATATTGAAATCAATGACCAGTTGAACATAATACACTTTTGGTCATAGAAATAAAAATTTTGAAAAATACAATTTAATTCTTCAACCAAATAATCAAAGGCGGAAGTTATTCTCACCCGAAGGGGGGGGGGGGGGGTGAGAATAACCGAAAGGCTGCCCAATTTTATTCTCGCCCCTAACCCTCACATCCACGGGGTTAAGAATAACCACAAGACATTGTATAGGAAAAGTAGAGATACATTATGTAGATCTAGAACTAGACCAGACCTATCTAAGGGCAAATGAGGTTTGGACAGAAGTATAATATGTGAAGTTAAAAAGATCTAGAGAGTGAGCTGTAATTTTTGTTATGCTGTTTCTTGTTGTTTTTTGTGTGCTTTTTTTTAATAGTCTGTGGAATGTAGCCTACTTAGATCTAGATCTACAACAGAGACTTATGAATTTTAAATCTATAAAATAATGCAGCTACAAGCATAGGCTTCTCTAGCTTTTCCATACAAAATATAGACCAAACAGACTACACAACTCAGAACAGAATGTTGTAGTTGTAGTAATTTTGTAGTTGTAGTTGTTGTTATTGTTGTTGTTGTTGTTGTTGTTGCTTATTTCTTTCCTTTATTTTGATTGAGTTTGTAGCCTATGTTTGGCAGTAGGCCTTTAGTCAAACAAAACACTTCCAAAAGAATATTATTAGCTTCTAGTAAGAATATTTTTTATAAATCTAGATTATTTATAGGTCTAGATTAAAAAATCTTAATTCTAGATCTAGACCTAGAACCTGAATTCAGTTTAAATTTGAAAATGCTCACTATCTAGAAGGTTCTGGTGCATAAGGAGAAAGAAGAAATTGAGATAGGGGGGGGGGGATAACATTTTAAAGATAAAGATACATATAGATTAACTAGATATAGGCCTACTATACGCAAAGTCGAGGACAAAAATTCAATATATCATTATATCTCTCTAAAGGCTAATCCTTGAGAAGGGATATGAGAATCAATTTTTGGAAGGATTTTCACTATTCTCACCCACGGAAATGAGAATAACTAAGGTTAGTTATTCAAACCTCCAGGGGTGATAATAATCACACCGATTATCAAAACAACAAATCTCTGTTCTCCAAACTTGACACCTGAATAAATTCACACATACACCCATTTTTTATTGGTTAATGTTTGTCAAATTGATAATAAATATGGTCCTCATATTGTTTTCCTTATTTTGAATCAATATCAACTAGTCCATCTTTCTACCAAGTTGTTTTTAACCTCATTTTGCATTGAGGATATTATTTTACACCATTTAACTAAGCTAACATTCAGCAGATATTTGACTTAGCATAGATTGTAACAGCTATTATGGTTATGAAAAACTAATAACAGTAGCCAGCCTAACATACAAAACCACAATTACTATGAATTTGTGCTTTTGCTTATGGAAATTTTTCTTACTTTAAATCTCTATTATCAATCTCATTTCAACAAATAAAAATAATTGGGATGGGGAAACACAGCTAAAACCAACAACAAAACTGACAGTAGAAATTACTATTTTTCAGTAGGCCTAAGTTTATTTCTTGCTGTATTTTCATGGGTAAACAAAATAGTTATTATCCAAAATTGTCAAAAATGCCTAAAGCCTTTTATAATATTTAAATTACAATAGTATAATTCCAATAATAGAAATTATTCTTTGAAATTTTGTGTATTCCTCAAATCCATTTTGACAGCATGTAAAAAGTAGGAGCGCACAGATATAAAAGTCATACAAAACATGGCATAATTCATAACCAATACACATTATCTTTCACTATTGAAATATATTAAGAACCTTTCAAAAAACTAGTCTCAAGTTTACCTGGTGCTCTCACAGGTTGCATTGTCTTTTTGTTGGTCTTCATACTCCTGCCCACCCAGTTCCAGTTTTGCACATAATAACCTAGAAATTAGAAGGAAATTAGCTTAAATACTTAACGTCTTTCTTTTTTTTTTAAATATTTTTTTACTTTGTCCAAAAAGAGATTATATTTTGATAACTCTGGTTTCTTGTCTGTGATTTTTATGTTCTGATTTTGTCCAAGAGAAATCTGTATTTAGATAAATTTTGTGTCTCCTTTCTCAAATTAAGAATTAGTTTGAGATATCCATAGGAAATCATGTATCTATGTAAAGTACAGTTCACAGTTTAAACTTTTCCAGTACCCTCATGAATAATTGTGAAATGTAAAAAGACTCCGGAGGTTGTTTTTTTTTTTTCAAACTTTATAAGAAAAAGGAGCAGAGAAACTTTATGACATCCTTGGAGTAATCCTGTCTTATTGGATCGTTGATACAGTTTGAGGTTTAAAAATATTTAACTATTTCAAGGGGGTTGTTATTATTTTGATAATTCAATTTAATTAAATCTAAAAATTTAACTGCTGCATGCATCTGTTCCCAAACAGGGCTCGATAACATGAAGAAAGTAATGCAAGGAACAGCTTATGCTATGATTTGTTAAAAAAGTCTCAAATAAAAAAAAGTTCCTACAATTCGTTCAATCACCATCTGTATGATGATTAAAGTATAGTCCTTGAAAAATATTTGATAAGTAATGAAAAAAAAATAATGTCTTTCAAAACACATAGTTTGAAAATTTAAGGAAATTTGATTTGACTTCTGGCATTTAGAGAAGACGTGCAGGACTTAGGAGATGTGGGGTATGTAGTTAAGACTGCAGATACCAAATTGGAAACCAATGACCAGTTTTAAATGAATTCTGAAAAGCATCAAACAAGAACAAGAACAAAAAAATATAAACTTAAAACGCCAACACCTCCCCCTGCCCCCCAAAAAAACAAACAAACAAACAAACAAATATCAACAACAAAATAAAAAAAAACCCAACAAAAACAGCTGAGGTGTGATACGCAGCTTCACTCACTCATGTCCATATAGGTCGCAGCATCCTCTGTGAACATAGATCCCTGGTCTGTAAAGCCGATATCTGTGACAAAGTCAATGTCAACAACTTGTACTGACCCTTCATTGTTGAAACCAGCCTAAAAAATAAAAATAAGAAAATATACATTTTGATAGCCAAAACACTATGCTTAATGCTTAGAAAATATATATCTTTGAAAGTACCGGGGTAACACTGTTTCATAAGAACAGTGGTCTCTGTCTAAGAAAACTCCTCTCGGGAGATAACAAAAGCGGGTTCTTATGGTAGGAGAAGAAAATGTGCCTTGGAGTCTAGAAACAAGTGATCAGTCTTCATATGATAGTAATCTGTGGGAAATTTCTATGTTTATACGTTCCCTGAGTTTTTCTTTTTTTTTTCTTTTTAGATTTTAAGTGTGGGTCTTTAGTTTGCTATTTCCGAATATTAAAATATTGAGATAAAGGCATCACAGTCATGACATCAGTCTTAGAAAAGTATTTTTTGTTATGAAAAAACGAATCTCTCTCTTAGTTTAAAGTCCTAGTTTCTGTTAAAAAAAACGGAATCTAGGAGAGGTATATTGACACTGACTCAAACAGTATGGAAAAAAGCATCGGTTAGAGCGAGGAGCAAACTCTCTCAATAAAGGTTGCACGCTCTCACCTTGGGCTACCTTCCTCATGAGAGAGAGGGAGGAGAGAAATAGACAGACAAACGTAGAAAGACACATGGACAGACAGCAGAAGGGATAGAGAGAGATAAAGGGATAAAGGAAGAGAGAGAGAGGGAGGGAGAGAGAGAGAGAGAGAGAGAGAGAGAGAGAGAGAGAGAGAGAGAGAGAGAGAGAGAGAGAGAGAGAGAGAGAGAGAGAGAGAGAGAGAGAGGTAGGAAAAAGAGGTAACGAAAAAGAGAGAAAAAGAAGAGAGAGAGAGAGAGAACAGAGAACAAGCCACTTTGACAATAAATTGTACGAAGGCACCTTGCTTGAATGGTAGACTCCTACTTTCTGATCAGTGCAATAACCATGGTGATCTAGATCAGCCAAATGTTCACCCCTGGGTCCTTACAAAAGTAGGTGTAGGGGTGTTAATTAAAGAGAAAGAATTATGTTTCATAAGGCGAGTGGGTTTGAAGACAGAGTGGCTTTGTAAGCAGAGAGTTTTTGCGTGGAGACCACTATATAAAAAAAAACGGTGTTCAACAAACATTCATTATGTACCGGTATTTGAACACTTTCAATACTACAATTTGTGGTCTGGAGAGGTAGAATCATCATCTTGGAAAATTAAATATTAAACATCCAAAAATCATATTGAGACAAAAAAGGTGAGTGTTCCTCTTCCAGAAACAGTTTTTTTTCTTAATTTTAATTCTTACCTTGTACTTAGCAACAATAGGAGGACGCTTGCCAAATATGCGAATGCAAGAATTTAGGTCCAAGTTGAGGCGCACAGGTCTGGAACATTAAAACGTGAAAACTTAAGTCTATAGTTTAAGACTCATAACAGTAGCAGTAACAGTAGCAGTAGCAGCAACAGCAGTAACAGTAGTAGTAGTCACGGCACTACAAAACGCGCAATTCTGAGCATTTTAGTTGAGCAGCCGGATTTCATCATTCCATCAAGTGAAGTATAATGACAATAATAAGAGAAAATATAGAGCAGAAATATATCCATTTCCTGGCATACAGATTCAATGACTTTTTTAAAAACTAAAACAGTAAAAGAAACTGTTGAACACCCATGCATAAAATTTTGGTACTGCACTGGATTTATCAATTCAAAAGGATGAGATAAGATAAGATAAGATATAACTAAATGGTAAATTACATTTTTTTTTATTATTTAACCTCTTCAGACTACAGTAGAAGTAGCAGTAGCTGTAGCAGTAGCAGCAGCAGCAGTAACAGTAGTAGTAGTAGTAGTAGTAGTAGTAGTAGTAGTAGTAGTAGTAGTAGTAGTAGTAGTAGTAGTAGTAGTAGTAGTAGTAGTAGTAGTAGTAGTAGTAGTAGTAGTAGTAGTAGTAGTAGTAGTAGTAGTTGTAGTAGTGGTGGTGGTGGTGGTGGTGGTGGTGCTAACTGGCAAAAACCAACAAATTTATGCATGTTTTATCTCATTATCTGTTGATCGTCATTTAACAGAACCACTGTTAATTGATAGCGCTACATTTTGTCTCTGTGTTAGTGACGACTGTAAGTTTCTGGGCCTATCCGTTGAGATTCTAGAATAGTATGTGTGTATGGTTGTTTTAAGTGCAACTTATAAAATGTTTTCTTTTTTGAAAACTTTAATTCTTAAAAACGTCACGTTATAGGTGTGGGGTAATTACATAATTATGCAGTTAAATATGCCTTTTAATATCTTGAAAAAAATTATGTTAATTCTTCTCATTTCAAAGTTACAATATGCAAAGACACATTACAATACATAAATTGCCGACCAAACTATTTTCGAATCTCCATTTGATCTAACTTGTTTGTCTTTAAAATAATGCATTTCGAATATTGTATTCATAGCTATTGCTTTCATGAAGGCCACCCACATAAACACAAGAGATTTTTGTTATCGTTGAAGGGCACTTGTAAAAGAACACCTCATGAAACCTGAATGGCAAGGTAGAGAGATCAAAGTATTCCTGAATGGAAACTACAACTTTCTATGCAAACTGCTAGGCTTGTCAAACCCACAAGGGACTTATCCTTGTATTTATGCTAAATGTCAAGGCGCTGATTGCATGCAATTGTATCCCTTAGATGATAGAACAGTTTAGGGTATTAGCAAAAGAAACCAAAATTGCAGGACAGTTGTGGTGACATCAAACAGGCTGCGACATTGTTTAGTTGTAGCTTTACCCCTTTTCTGCAGATACCATTGGATTTATCGGTCCTCCCTATCTGCATATTCTCAACTGTGTCGTTTTGAAATTCCCGCAAGCTTCTTGGACAGGAGGCCCATGCCTTAGATCTCTGCATAACCAGAAAACTAGATGTCACTTTAGAAATATGGCAGCAACTGGAACCTGTTGTTGAACACCCAAGACAAGATAAGACAGTTTAAGGGTTGCTTTGTGCTCAGTGAAAGCCTGGAGGTCATCATCAGTTACACTGGATAGTTAACACAAACAGCAAACAGAAAATAAACTGACAGACATGGAACATGTTGATCTAATACCCAGATTTAGACATGTAGCTAGTTTCAGTGTAGATTGTCTTTTAAATGAACACAAAATATTCCCATGCACAATAATCAAACAGACACAAGCATGCACAAATAACCCATTCATTTAGGAGCCAATAAGATTGAACATGAATTCAAAAGACTCAGTAACGAATTTTGCCAAGTTCATGTAGCTCTATCGCATTGCAAACCAATGACTGATGGTTTGATTGCATCTAGTCAGAGTGCCATTCATACCTATATGACAATCCATATTTCTAAGACATTTTCCAAGAGAAAAAAAAACCATTCCCAAAACAGCACATTCTCGAACACCACTGAATTCCATTCCTGAAACATTGTCACTTTGTGTTGGGCTTGCTGGACAACTAGGCATTGAAAACAGTCATCAAGCTATCCAAAAGCTACAGCCGGAGACTGAGAAATTTAAAATAAATTTGAAAGACTAAATTTTATTTTAAAGTTTCATCTTCTTCAGATCGCCCTCATCTCAACATGAGTGTATCCATTCAAAGAAGAAAAAGGACAGCTAAGAATGTCAGTATAGATATACCTGATTCATGAATTTGTAAAAAGTCACTTCTTATATTCATTGAAGTTTTAAGATGATTTTTTATATTTATTTTTATGCAAACAAAAAAAGAACATTCCTGGTATAATACGATCGTTTGAAAGTATTTAAAAATGTTTGCAATAAAAATAAGCTTCAGACCAATTTTTTTTAAATAGCCAAAACTGTAAATTTATACTTTAGTTAAGCTGAAGATATACCAACTCATACATGCATCCAGGACAGACACAGACAATATGCCGATATCCATTTTTAGCGTTTATTCGTTCCTGGAGATAGACCGACTGTCGTACGACGGTTAACAGCTTCCGTTGACGGACCGACAATCTGTGTTTTGCTACGGGGAGGCAAAACTTGATCCGTGATAGTCTGTGTTGGACGACCTCCATTGTTTTCCGGCTCTCGATTCAAAACTTTAAACACACTTTTCTCCAGAACAGTAGTATATTTAGTCTCAGATAGTAATAAAATAAGGTTACAATAAAAATGATATATGAAATCAGCGTAGTTTTTTAAATATTTGAACGCATGTAACAGGTTTGATATACATGAACAGAACAATTTCATGAAGCTTGTATCAAGTTCGATTGGCGCAGATATTCAATATTTAAAGTTAAGTTAAAGCATTATAATGTCATTTCATTTATTTTTTATACCTAATCCAGCATATCTTACTTATACACACTGTTGTTTTTTTTTGGAAGGTGAGTTTTTTTTTTCTCCAATCACATTATGATAATATTGCACTATTAATACTCACTAATCTAGAGCACTAATTATGAGGATACTAAATTCAGTAACAGATCTTAGCACCGCATGTAACAAAAAGGTGAAGTTACCCCCTCGTGATCCCCAATTAAGATAAGGCGATCACATCAGTATGCGCCTCAGCCTAACTCAACTAAAATGGCGCTTTTGGAGCACAGTGTAGTAGTAGTTGTAGAAGTAGTAGTAGTAGTAGTAGTAGTAGTAGTAGTAGTAGTAGTAGTAGTAGCAGTAGCAGTAGTAGTAGTAGTAGTAGTGGTGGTGGTGGTGGTCGTGGTGGTGTTGGTGGTGGTGGTGGTAGTAGTAGTAGTAGTAGTAGTAGTAGTAGTAGTAGTAGTAGTAGTAGTAGTAGTAGTAGTAGTAGTAGTAGTAGTAGTAGTAGAAGTAGAGTAGTGGTAGTGGTAGTGGTAGTGGTAGTGGCAGTGGCAGCTTGACCATGATTCCACCTCAGCTTGTATCAGCAGGGAAGAACATAGCCGCTATTGTGCTGACCAGTCGTAAATACCTCTCCATCAGGGTCACGTGGGTACACAGGTCTTTTTATGGCAGCAACATGACAATCCATTGCAAGATAAATACTAATTTGCACAGCCACACAAGAATGATATCTGTTACATTTACAGATTTAATTTAGTCATGAACTAGTTAGGCACTGCGAGTCACACCTTTGTCCTATATACTGCACCCTCCTAGCATCTCTCTGTCTACTCTGTGTATCCTCATCTTCTCTGCCTTTTGTTAACGCACTTCTTGTTGTACTGATACATGTGTCTCGCATCAGTGTCACCTTAGTCTTGTTCAGTCTACCGACTTGTAAGCTTTGTTGATAAAAGTATCTATAATATTTGCATTGTTTTCTATTCGTTCATTTAAAGTTTGTTAATAGTATTGTAGCAGTGCGTAACAATATCTGGCTTACCTTTCAGAAATATATGCACCTAGAGTTGCAGCGGAGCTCAGCAGGGCTGGATCAAAGGACTTGCCTCCAAAACTCCCTCCAACACGAGGAACTGTAATATTAATACTGTGAAACAGGAATGAACAAATAAATTAATAACCCTTTAAAATCATGGAAATTGAAAATATTGTCTTACTTTGTTCAATCTAATATATTTTACTTCACATAAATAATAACAAAAAAAATTATTGTGCCAAGTCCATCACTGAGTGACATGAGTGAATAATGTAAAACATGATCAATGTCTAACCCATGTATCATTCTTGATAACATTATTTTATTGTGAGAATACATTTTGTAAAGAGAACAAAGAAATGAAATTTATTATTACATAATTATAGTAGCACAATTTAAAAAAAAGAAAGATACTGGAATTCATAACAAAAATTCATAAACAACATCACAATACATAGTGTGTGAACATGTCCAGTAACTCATTGATTTTTAAGATCATCAGCATGTAGCAGTGTGGTATAAATTCTACATTTGTAAAAGTATGCAATCAACATGGGTTTTAGGTAAAAACCATGCTGTCATGTAGAATGAGCTTTAGTTATATTACTACAACAAGGATTTATCACAGGTCTAGAGGCATATTATTGTAACTGTACATCGTAAAAAGGGCATTTACAATATTTTGCATCTAGACCTGTGAATTGTTACTTTGCAATATTACTGTTTTCAGCTTTCCAGTCTAAATCCACTCAGTCATTAGTATATTCCTTTAATCAGAATAACTCACAAGTTGAGAGGTTTCCCAATGATCTGAGCAGCTGCGTGATGACATATATCACTGAACTGTGTGGATGAGTACAGGTCAATGCCATCTTCAGAGGGAATAGCCAAGGACACCTGATAAAATTAAAAACCAAGAGAGTCTTTCTTTTTGGCAGAAGTATCAAGGTATAATGAGAGGTCCAGCTGTCATTTACTATATACGTGTTAAAGGGGGGAAAAGCCATACAGTTTGGTTTAAATGTTATCAGGAATGAGAGAGATTGTTTCACAATACTTAGCAAACTATGCAAGAAGCTACAACGCAAAGTGACCACGCAATAAATATAATGGACCACCTGTTCATCACTATTGTACTTTGAAGAAATAGAGTGCAAATCCACTTTGGTGGAAAATAATTTGTTTTTCATCATGGCTTTTCAGGTATTTACTGCACCAGACTGTTTCAAACACAGTCTCTCAACTTATTTCCATTCATTTGGCAAGACTAATTGGAAATCAGATTAAGAATGCTACATAATAGCAAAACAATTAAAAATCAATTATTTATCATAATTCAATGTCATTTGATAAAGATGCATCTCAAAAACATTGCATACCTTCAACAGCAACAGAGTATTACTTTGTGCAATTTCTATCATATAGCACAATTAGGACCTACTTGGTTCTCCAGATAAAAGTGGTACTGCGACCCCATTCTGACCTCGCCCTCAACTCTCTGATCCACCATGCTCCAGGCCTCTGAGAACAAAACAATATTAAAGGTCATAAGGGATGGGAACGCATTGCATAGTTAGTTGGAGCACAACTTGTCAGAATTAAAAACTGTTCATTGTTGCATCATTAGATGTTTATGTGAGCTTTAAACACAAACTGACTATTTTGATGATCATTGAACTTTTCAAATGATACAAATAATTTTTATTACCATTAAAAAAAATTCATAGACATAGGCAAAAATATTCGCAATACGCATATTAATTCGTAAAACAACATAAGAATAGACTTTAAAAAATGTAACTAGACAATTCCTCTATATTGTCAAAAGATGACAACAACATAATTATAAACAATTTAGTCTGACAATTAAAAACACCATTAACTTTAAAAAGTGATTCCTATGATGAATTCAATGTGAGAAATTAGAGTGAAATGTTTTGATAGTTTTTAATTTTTGTTATCTCTCTGGGTTACCCTACGGTGCCATAAATTTAGAGCACAGAAATCATAGAAAGAATTCAGTGTACAGAAAACTGATTTAATCCACTGGAAACTTGAGTACAAATTATTGATTCATAGACAGACTAAAATATACATGTATTGTGAGTTTTATATACATGTACAGATAATAAAATTACAGTTCATCTCTTCAGGAAAATGTGCATGATAGAAAAGGACATACTAAACATTTTAACATACAAAATAAAATTGCTATGTAGGTATAGTGATTGTGACAGAGCTAAGCAAACCCCCTATTGAGACTGAGCTGGAGTGGAATGCCCAACAAAAACGAAAGGTCATCCGCCCAAAGCAGACTTGGTGGTGTAGCACGGATGCTGCGCTAAAAGCAGCCGGTAACAGATGAGCCGAGCTGAAGAGGGCCAGCCAGAACTGAGTCCGGTGAAGGAAGTTGCGGCCTTATGTTCCACAGGGAATCAAGAGGCTTGAACTAAACCAAAATAGTAATTGTGAGTACATGTACAATTTTTAAAAAGTGTGTGCATAGAAAGTTGAAATATTTTACCATCAGGTTCTCCGACCACAACGGTTTTTCGCACATGCTTGTACTCCATGTCTTTGGCCAGACTTTCCTCCACTGTCAGAACTGGAGGACGGATTTCTGAGTAGGTAACCTTCACCCGATGAGCACCCTCATTGGCAGCACCTTGAGTTTCTATGATGGTAAAACATAGAAGTCTCATTTGAAAAATAAGGTAAAAAGGGCATTTAGAAATTAAAAAAATTTCTTGTGACTGGACTGAAATTAAAACATACATATACTGTTGGACATAAATATTGCATTTAGCCAGTGCCATTGTGCCAGGATAAAAATATTAATCATTGAGATAGGGTTGAGTTGAGTCGGTTTAATGTCCAACGTCAGCGCTATATAGGCATTACTGTGGACGGGCCCCAAGACTGACATCTGACAGTTTTAAGTACTGCCACACACAAGAGAGGGCAGGAATACCATGACTCCTGTTTCAGCCAGTCACATTATACTGACACCGACCCAAACAGTTACAGGGGACAAAATTGGAAGAGCAAATCTGCTGATAGTGGGATTTGAATTGCAGACCTCCCAAAGTGGATACCAACGCTCTACCATTTGAGCCAGTCTCCCCCCCCCTCCTTTTCCCCCCCTTCTATGGACAGAAAACATTTAGTAAACTCATTTGTTCACGATTGGTTTCTTTTTTATTCATTCTAAAAAATTTGTTTTTTATGTGCTTGAAATCCTCTATTTATCTGAAACACAATTAAACGACAATGAAGAGCATAACAGATTCTTGATTTAAAAAAAATAAATAAATAACTGCCCCCTACCGCTCCTGAAAAATGAAATAATCAGTGGGAAAAATTTTTAATTTTCGTCCTTACCAGCAAGAATCAAGCACAGGGGCTGACCGTTGTAATGAACTTCTCTGCTTGCAAAAACCTGCCAAGTAAATAAATGAAACCAACAAATAATAAAATGTTACAAATAAAATTATTCCTCTCCTCATACATTATTTCATCAGCAGCTCTTGATTCCCTGGGCAAACTACATTATTATTATCAGTTTAAACAAGGTTGCAAGCAATTATGAGACATAATATGCAATTCCTTTTATCATATCTAACCAGTAATCAGCTGGATTCTATTCTTGACCCAAATATTTTTTCTTAAATTTTGAAATGGCAAAAATCATAGATTGATGCTGAAAAAAATTAAGTTCTATACTACTTTCAGCAGGTCCCAATTACAAATTCAGGTACTATATTAAACAGAGCTTACCTCATGCTGAGGCATATTGAAGAGATTGCCTGAAAACTTGTAGTGGTTTTCTCCAATGATGTCCTTAGCAGAGAGGAAGTGAGTAACACCAGGTAGTTTCTGTTTGGAATGATAATTAAAGACATGCACACTCCTGTTTTAACTTTGGCAATTGTTATCAACTAAATGAAATTGCTCCTTATAAACTTTAAAGTGATATAATTATATTGAACATTCACTTTCTCATATATATAAGCCTTGATTGTAGATCTAGAAAGGTTGCTCAAGTAAGCCAAGATTTTACATTTACATAGATTGCTTATGTAAGCCTAGATTCTAGATCTAGATAGATTGCTGAAGTCCAGCATCAGTGCCATTAAAAGATTCGGTAGTCAATGACGCTTTGACTAACCAAGCCTAGATCTAGTTATTATAAAAGACAATCCGGAGATTTTAAGGCGGACTATTTTTATTTTTAATTATAATAAATTTATGAAAAAATAAATCAATAAAAAAGGACCAGATAAACAAAGTATTTAGCAAGATGTAGCTTCTGTGAAATTTGCATAATTATAGGTTGAGCCGTCTTCGAGCTTTATCTGAAGAATGCCTCGACTCTACTAAAATATATATATAAATATATCTTTATGCACCTGTTACTAAGCAGCAGAGAAAATAAGGTAAACCGAAAAGGAGAGGTGCCGTAAAATCCTTTTATTTTTAATTTCTTTTAACCACACAAACTTCAAAATAGGAAATTGAAAAATAAGATATTTTACCAGAGCTTCGGAGGCATCAATAGATTCAATTGTGGCAGAAGCAACATCAGCAAGGGTGAAGGCAGCATAAAGCTCATGTTGGAGTTTTGGCATATCATTCACATACACAGCCTCTCCTGTTACCTTTATGAATAGATAATAGAAAAAAAAAACGGCAAGTTTCTAATGTACTTAAATTATTAATTAAATTCAACAATACCAGTATGAAGATGAAGACAACTTTCCCTTCTTGTCGGGAACATTAAAGGTGGACATAAACAAGAAAATCTTATTTTTGCAACCCACCGATACCTTTAAGAAGATAAGTAAATAATACTTTCTCAGTTTCTGGGATTAGTTATACTGTTTTAAAACCAAATTTCATAAGATGAAGTTAAAGTATCCTGATAAACCATATCTAATCCTATTTGCATATCTTCACAACATTATTCTTAACATTCATATTGCAAGCTGATTTCTTAAAAATGAACAAAATTTCCTCTACTTGTAGTCAAATAAACTCCCAATATAAAACCACATTACTGTGTTTAATAAGTTTTTTTCTAACCATATGCCTATACAAATAAAAATCCATGATTAAAAGAAACATTTTGTTAACATTACTTGTATTTGAAAAACTAATTGAAGACCACAGGGGAAAAACCGGACATGTCACATCTGGCAAGTTTTTAGTTTTTTGAATTTTAAACTTTGAAGAGCTGTTATCTATTAAAGGATATGTTTATTTATACTGCTAATTTTAGGTGACATGTCCGGTTTTTCCATAGGGCCTACCACTCTTTACCGTTATGATAAAATTAAGCGCCCTTTATAATCTTAGGGGCATAACTTAAAATATTCAAATTTGTGACATGTCCGGTTTTTCCCCTGTGGTCTTCAATTGTTAGATCATTCTATTTGTGTTTTTTAAAAATTACATTGTTTCCAATTTTAAATGTCATATTTATTTTATGTTCATAGCAGTTCCAGATTGTTTAATCAACATTTCAGATTCTGATCTCTCAGAGTTATTATACCTGTAGCCTTCATTTTCGACTGAGATGTAGAATCAAATCAACCCTTTAAAATGTCTTCATCTTTCATGTGCAAATTTACCTGCACAGTAGCATCCATTTTGGGTCCGGCCCTCTTAAGAGGAAATTCCTGAGACATTTCCAGGAAAGTTTGCATGCCAGAGGAGACTGGACGGTGAAGATCATCTGGACCAGACCAAACTTTGGGGGCTCTAGACTTCTGAAGGCCAAGCAGGACCTGCACCAGGAATGATGGACATCTTTAGTATGTACTAAGAAGTTCATCTTATGGAAGAGGATTCAGGAATTAAATGAGCCTTAGCTGTAAGGTGAAATTTGGTTGTGATTTTGTTGACCCACTGCTATCCAAGATGGAGTCAAATGGTCGATTGATTGGTATATTTCTTTTTTTTTTGGTCACTCCAACTAACCTTTACCCTTATTCTGAAGACCAACATTTGAGGGCTTGAATTTTTTCTCTGATTTCAGCCTATAGAGTCCTTGTTTCAGCTTTGGATAGCAGAGTTTGATAAATGTACAGTTCAACTGTTTTTAATCTCAGAACTACAGAGATATCTCTAGTGGTTAGTATCTCACTAAGCTGTAAAAATGTGGATTTTGCTTAAGCAACTCTGATCTTTATTTCTTGTTCAGTCATTATATCATCATTTACAGTTTGGTCTAAGTACTTGAAATGATGTTCTTGTTCCAAAGTCTTGCCAGTCGAGTTTTGTCATCCTTATATCTAATGTCGTTGATGCTTGTTCCATTAATTTTTATACCAGTCATTTCGTTTCATTCTCGAAATATGTATTTTGTGATTAAGTAGGAAGGCCGCATACAGCCCTATTGCCCTTCTCTCTTTATTTCTGTTTTGTCTAATAATTCTTGGTCTTTCCTAATGGCCACTTTTTAACTCCAATAAAGATCTATTTATAACTTTTGCGTGAATTACTCTGTCAAAGGCTTTTGCATAACCTATGAAACAAGCAATTACGATTTTTTTGGGAGAAGTTTTTTTTGTGTAAAGATGTTGTAGCAGACAAATGCATTCCAATTCTCCTTGACCTTTAACATTTCTGTCATGACTGGTGCCTTGTTTGCATTTACTCTTTTTATAGCAGCTCTCCCTTCCGTTTTCAAGATTATTGGGCCATATAAATCTGGTGGTTGTAGTTTCTTTGGTCCGACATCAGCAAATAGCTCTCCAGTATATTTTTGGTACCATCATTTTTTTCTTCAAATTTTTCAAACATTAATTTGCCATCTTTGCACTTTGTTCAGTTTGGGTATCTGTCATCTCACGTTATTTTTGTAATTTCTTTTCTAGGAGCCTTTAAGCTCTTTAAATTTTCCCTTGATCCATTATTCTTTTGCTTTCAGGCATTTGTTTATAACAACCTTGTCTAGCTATATGTATTCTACTGGGTTATAGTTGTTTTGTCCTTTTCCTCCAAGGTGTTGAGGATATCATTTGTCTGTGATCCATTGTTTATTTTTCTACTTTTCTTTCTTGGAGAGGATGTTTAAAATTAATCTTTTCACAATTTGTTTTGATTTTCTTCTCATAATTTATTGGCATTTCTTGTTCTTGACTGATAATACTGAGGGTTTCGTATTTGCTCTTAAATTCATCGTTGTAGCATTGTCTTTATCCTCCCTTTTGAGGTGCTCTATATCAAACCGATCTTGCTCTTTCTGTACATTAGGCCTACTTGTACTTTAAAGGTTGATTTGGACAGTGTGCTTTCACAGGATTATGGTGAAAGATCATATGCACCTCAGTGTAGGTTTTGCATCTTCTTATGCTATTTTTGATCCTTCTGTTTATCATGATGTAATATGTTTCTGACTATTAATTCATGTTCTTCACAGAAATGTACTAATTTCAAGCCTCTATCATATCTTGCACCTAGTCCATAATTGCCTGTAACTTTACAATACCTTTCTGGGCCAATTTTTGCATTCAAATCGCCCATAACGATTTGACTGGGGATGCAGGCTTCCAACTGTCATACATTTTTAATCAGAACCTTTGATTCTTTTCAGGGAAGAAAAAAAGCCTTTTCCTATCAGACAGCAGACCTCCAGCAAGATCTTTCCTGTATTTTGAAGATGCTTCTAGAGAACTTTCAGGATGAATGCACTTAAACTTTTTATGATTTCAAAACTTTCATACTAAAAAAAAAAGGCTAAATCTTTATTATGATCAGCATAAAAGAGTTTCACATATTTCAACATTAGACAAAAATGTATGTCTTTACCAAACTTATGTATTGTTCAGTATAATTGAACATTTTTTACACCATTAACAGAAAAACTTGAACATAACATGACCTGGTGTTAGAATAATTCTAGGTATATGTATATTAAATTTGAAGAACCTTGTACAAAAGACCTCCAGCAAGATCTTTCCTGTATTTTGAAGATGCTTCTAGGGGACTTTCAGTTGGCTCCAGTTCATTTTTGATGGTGGCAAAAGCCTCTGAAAAGTAAAATTATTTGGTGACACTTTCGTTTCAAATAGTTTAAGTAACCTTTTGATAAATAGTCTCAATAATATTTTCTTTTATAGAATCAAAAAAAAAAAAAAGAGAAAAGAAAAAAAAAAGAAGGAGGAAAAAGTTTGTTGTTAGTTGTTCATATGGTGAAAATCAAATCCTCAGTGTTCTAATGTTGCTAACTTTTTTGTGTTTTAATGATACTAAGTTGGAAAAAAAAGACTGAATCACTCAAGCCTTTTGCATTACAATATAGAAGAAGGTTAAGTTTTAAAAAAGTGTAAGAAAGAAAGATTTTGTATATTAGAAGGCACAATTTTGAATACTCTATAATTATTTTGATAACATACATTGAATTTTTTTTTCAAATAAAATGTTTATTTTTTATAAGGACATCAATAATTATTAACCATTTGAGCAATGCTTCATTTTTTTTATGATTCATTGAAAATAAAGTAAAATTATTGTTGACTAAAAGTAACATTACACAAAAGCTTTTAGCTATCCCAAAGCATCGGAAGCTAAGGATCTATATCATAAGTAAGAAAAGCTAGATTGAGAGTCCGTGTGAAATGTGCTGAAGTGCGTTTTTTTATCTGCCGCTCACAACTTCCTCCCTGATCTCTAGTAGTCTTTTTGTGTAGCCATAGCAGTGTATAAGGGCCAGCATGGTTGAAACTAATGTGCTACACTACAGTCTGGTAGAAAATTTATTGTTACACTATCCCATCAAAATGTCCAATAAAAATGGTAAGTAAATTAATACCTTTCATGATATCAATTGAAATTGTTTTATTTGCCAAAAAGTCCTCTGTTTTTGATGCATGGACCTGGAAAAACAAACAAAGTTCAATATTTAACTTATATATTATGGTTTTGTCATTATGATTTAGAAAAAAAACAACTAATATAGCCATAAATAAAACAAGCGTTCCTTTCTTGTCCTTAATTTAATTTAAACTGAACCGAACACTTTCTCAATACGCACAAATACTAAATGAGGAGCACTCATGATCTTGAACATTAATGTCTCACAGTTTGAGATTAAATCAATGTGTTCCCTTAAGTATTAGGATGCATTTTCTGTGTTCCTTACTGTATTAGCACTTATTCCACCAAGTACGATAGATGGACGTCCTCGAATTGTGAAACCATCTAATGGGATGCTAAACGCTGCATTAATATAGGCATGTGCATTCTGAGGAAGATGACAGGCAGAAATGCGTGAAAAATTTCATAGGTGAATACATATCTTATTATTTGAAAATAGTTGCCCGCAAATTTCTTCAAACATTTATTCAATTTTTAAAAATTTAGTAGAATGAAGTCTGTGTCAAATTTCCTTGGTATAAATTACATAAAAACACGACAGGAAATAGAACCCCCCGCCCTCTGTTCAACTTCAACTCCTTACTGAAACACAAGAAGAACCAAAACCTCTTAATATTGGATTTCCTTATGAAATAATCAATACAGAAAGAATATAAAAGTATTATTAAAAAATCTACTATTTTCTTCATCTTATCAGTAAAAAAAGAAGCAATTTACAGTTCCATGATGTGATAATCAGAAAAAAATGTAATTTTCCTTTACAATTAACTGACGTTAAGATACAAATTTTGCAGTGCAATTCACTAAAGAGAGTAACAGACTTATTCATAATTTTATCCTCCTAATATTAGATCCCTCACCTGCCGCCTGGGTGTGACCTTAAAAGACCTGTAGTGGATGTTGTCAGCCAAACTGGGCAGGATCACCGCAGTGAGGACCTTGTCATGCATCTTCAGTTTGGTCAGTAAGTCTAGCATGGACGCAGCGCTCTTCTGTCCACTGGCAGTGTCTTTATTTAGTGAAGAATAGATAGCCAAAAAAAGTCAGAAAAATATTTTTACTGAAAAAAAAATTTTTGCGATAGAGTTTGGTACTAAAAACTGTCTACATATAGCTTGGTTCCTAATTAAAAGTCTCCCAGTAGAGCTTGAAACATAAAAATAACAGTAGAGTCTATTTGAAAAACAAAAAGGTTGCCATAGGCCAAATTTTAAAAAAAATTGGCCGTAGAGTTTGGTAAAAAAGAAAAAAACCACGCGAGAGCTTAGTACAATTAAAACAAAACAAAATGTCGCAGTAAACTTTGTAACAAAAAAGTTGTCAGCTATAGGCCTATTGCCCAAAAAATGTTGCAGGCAAGTTCTTGACAAAAAAAGAAGTCCTAGTAGAGTTTGAAAAAAAAGTCAGAAAAAAGTTTTAACTGAAAACAAAATTTTTGCGATAGAGTTTGATACTAAAAACTGCCTACATATTGCTTGGTTCCTAATTAAAAGTCTCCCAGTAGAGCTTGAAGAATAGATAGCCAAAAAAAAGGTTGACTGTTCAGAAAAATAAATAAGACATATTTCCCCCCAAAACTAGAAATAAAAAATAAAAAAATAAATAGGGCATACTTTCTCAAGACCAATTTTTAAAAACTTAAAAATCCGAAATGTTTTTTTCTCCACTGGCAGTGTTTTTATTCAGGCAAAGAAGAGGTAGCAACGACAACAATAATACTCTCTAAAAATTATTTATTTCAAACTAAAAAATACACATCTGATGGAAATTCATGATGCCAGTATTTGACCATCAGATTGCCACCAATACACGCAGTCTAAAAATAAACAAACCATAAAACTAAAACGATTGCATTTTCAATATTTCAATTTTAAAAAAGTACTTTTCACATAATTATGTTTCTTGTTATAATTTTCACTTTTCTATGAAACATTGATAAATTGCAGAATAGAAACATTAGTTGTTAAAATTTATATGTAAGAAACAGACTGCAGTACAGTGCTGCGAGAGAAAAGTTTGAATTACATAGATCTAGGGACACTGTGACTGAGAAATGCGACATACAAAGTAATATGATACTTTCTTGACTTTTTTTTAAGTGACATCATCATAGTTGTCAATACTGACTTTGTAAACGTATAAAAAACAACAAAATATTATGTATAATTTCTTTCTATTAATATAGCCTATCTTTAATTTAAAGAAAAAGTCAACAAATTCTTCTGATCTATGTTTAAATAAATCAGTTGATTTATAAACTTAAATGCTCAAATTTACATACATTTCGGACCATCACATTAGCCACATTCTTAAGATGCTTGCAAACTTCACTCAGATATGAAAATCCTGGCTTTTCCTGCAAAGGTTTTAATCTTTCAAAAACCTGGGTCAAGGTCGTGGCTGCTCCAAGACGAATAGCTGTGGGTGTTGCCTAGTGTGATAAAATTTTTGTCTTAGTATGCTTTACCCTCATTTAGCCAGTTAATGTATAATCTTACCCTATCATTATTAGTGCCAACTGTATCACATCTTCCCTCAAGTGATTGTATTTGGGCAGAAAAAAAAAATAATATGGTCTGGTTTCTCCGAGCGTCTTTTACATCAGCTCACAATACTTTTTCCATCTTAAAAAATGTTTTTAGAGGGATTTGTATGATGAAAGCACAAATTAATCAAAAGAAAAAAATATGAATTAGTACCGCACAACTTGAAAGAAAAGTGTTTTTGAGAGAACAATTCCAACTAATGCCCAAGTTACAAAACCAGATATATTATGCAACAGGAAAGCTTGAATGACTTGACTGACAAAAAACTATAAAAATATACTCTGGATACCAACTTAAAGTGGTTGATAATAACTCAAATATGAATCTTTAAAAATGGAAACAATAATATCCATATATAGTTCATCTAAACGGGGATTGAATGCTTCCAAACCTCAAATGAGTAGAGTTCTTTCACACCTCGCATATCAAAATATGCATCACACAATCCACCCTTCTTGTATATCCCTGAAAGAAAAACAGCAAAGAAGGGCATAAAAGTAAACATAAGTATGTAGGCCTACAAATAAAGGTAAAATAGTTATTTGTCTGAAGGTATCAGCGACACAAGCTGTAGTAAAAGAAATAGAGGTGGTCATTAATTCAAAAGTAGGAAAAGCTGAGATGGTATTATTATTATAACCATATTATTTTTATAATTATTATCATAATAATAATAATGATAATAATAATAATAATTATTATTATTATTATTATTATAGTCATAAAAATGATGATGATGATAATGACTATCATGATGATCATGATGATGATGATTATTATTATAATAATGGTTGCAATGATAATGATGATAATGATGGTGTTGATGATGATGATGATGATGATGATGATGATGATGATGATGATGATGATGATGATGATGATGATGATGATGAGGATGATGATGATGATGATGTTGATGATGTTGATTATGATGATGGTGATAAGTTTTCTAGATACGCTAAAGTTCTATCACATGTCCATAATTTGAAGAAGAAGAAGAAGAAGAAGAAGAAGAAGAAGAATCTTCTTCTTCTTCTTCTTCTTCTTCTTCTTCTTCTTCTTCTTCTTCTTCTTCTTCTTCTTCTTCTTCTTCTTCTTCTTCTTCTTCTTCTTATTATTATTATTTTTTTTTTAATTATTATTATTTTTGTTATTTCTAGTGTTTATCTTGTAATTCTTGCTTTTATCAATGCTCTCTTAATGTTAAATTTGTTAATGATGAGAACTATTGGTAAATTAAATTTGTTTTCTATGAAAGCATAACTGACCATAACTATTTTCCTTTTTTTAATAAATTATAATAAAATTCGATGAATAATTTTTTTTTCTAACCTGTTGAGGTGTTGCCAAACACAAGCCTGGTTTTCTTGTCTTTGTAGTCAGTCATAAGTTTACGGAGCTCAGCCAACGATGCTGGTCTAAAAACACAATGGGTCAAAAGGAGAGGTTAAAGCTTTATTGTTGGTTTTTAAAAGCTTTTACAGCGTAACTTGTCAAATAATGTGTTGACATTGGATGTTAAGCAGCTTACTCAACTCAATGGATCAATTTCAATATAAAGCGACCAGCTGAGACAAAAGTCTCAATATCCCCAAATCTGTCTCTGGGTGGCAGGATGCAAAATTGTATGAAGTTATTCTTTGGACCATGCCTTATTTACGAACATTGGACTTTAAGAACCAATTGAACACTTCAAATATCAACATTTACTAGCTGTAAGCAAAATATAACACAAAGATATCTTGTACTTGAGAGACATCCCATGATTAAACACTGTTTGCATAACAAGAGTAAGGATGATCTGTTTCTATTACCTTTTTTTATTAGCATTTTATTAGCAGTATGATTCTTGAAGAGTATTTTCATTTTCATCCTACCTAGCCTACACAGGAGTGTACACTTTCCTAATTCAAATTGAGCCTGAGAAAGTTGATGTAACTCACCATTGATTCTCACTTGACTTAATTTGATTTCAGACTTCTCTGCAGCAATGTCTTCTGCTTTGGCTGTTCTCTTTATTTCTTCAGTGAAATCGATCTTTTTCTGTAGGTTCTAAGCCATTGTGTGTAGCTTGTCCGAATCTATTTTTGTGGTAAGCATTATGTTTTTATGTTGAGGTCTGTTTTTTACTTTTACTGCCAATTTCTATTTATCACGGTGACCAAGCTTTCAATTTTTGGAAGCCTTGTTAAGCACCCACCTGTACCAGCGAGCTCCATTCACCTGCAGGTCAAGTCTACGGGTACAGCTGCCCAGGCAAGCCTCCCCAGTCTTAGGGCACAGGTTTTTGTTCAGATCCTGTCAACATGCAAGGACACCACAGGGAAATGTGTGACAAACTATCAACTTATTCAACTCCAATTGATGCTTATCACCTAGTAGACATTGATTTTTGGTGAACCTTGTAAAAGAAAGGTTGCTTCATGGAGAAATATATATATATAGAGAGAGAGACAAATACAGACAGGGACAGACAGACAGATAGAGAGAGAAAGAGAGAGAGAGAGAGAGAGAGAGAGAGAGAGAGAGAGAGAGAGAGAGAGAGACAGAGAGAGATAGACAGATAGACAGACAGACATTCAGATGAACACAATAAGTAGAGAAGACGATGAACAGAAATGTCAGTCAAAAATGGATCTTTAACTGTAAACAATTCTGCTTAAAATCAAAGACTTTCTTTGACATCTTGTTTTCAATACATGAGAAATACATGAGTATGTTCTTAACTCAAGTAAGGCGTGTGCGGTCAGACGAAAGTGTCACCTGAGTGCGGGGCTAGCTACTACGGCCAAGTGTGAATATTGGAGCGTGGTGTTCGAGTAAAGGTGTGAAATCATAGAGGCAGTTGTTCGATTTGATATATAAAGAATTAAAATCCTGTATTTTCTAAAAATGTAAAAAGCTTTTAAATGCGCATTTAGTATGTATGAATGGTTTTTTATTTAAAAATTTATTTTGTTTGCTTTATGGCACTGCGTAAGTTTGCTTTCATTAGAAATGGGTGCTGAATGTTTCAGTGATGTTATGGACAACTGTAGGAATGGACACAATACGTTAAGAAACCAATAAAATAAAACAACTTAAACCAAAGAATAACATTCCTTTAGTTAGGTACCCACCTCAATATCTATTGCCTTACAGCCTGGGATGTTTGCATCATCAGAAAAAGATTTCATGGCGTCCAAGATGGGTCTATAGCCTGTGCAGCGACAGATGTTCCCATCAAAATTATCCTCTATCTCTTGAGCTGTGATGTTTGGCTTTTGGTGCAGCAGTCTTAAACAATTGGTTGTTTATTTAAATGGTAAATTACGTAATTATGATGTATCAATGCACCACAAGTTATACTGATAATATTTACATAGATTAGAAAGGCTGGAAGACACATCTAAAATGCTTCTGTTCAAGGATCAACTCAGATCCAGGGATGACTAAAAACGTGCAGTACAGAAAGGCAAAATTTAGCTTAACAATGGGCTCATAATTTCAGTATTAAAATATTTAATCATGATGAACCTGCCAACTTTAAGTTATACTCATAATGATAGATTAGAAAGACTGGATCAGCTCAGACACAGGAGTGAATAAAAATGTGCAGTACAGTAAGAGATGATTAACTACTTAGTTACATACTACAAGTATGTACATAATACAAGTAATCCTCTGACTCAGAAATTTCAGAAGAGGAAAAGGAGAGAGTGGGGCAGGGAACTCTAAAACCATACATCATTCATTTTGAGTCTGTGAGTTAAGTAAAGTACAAGAATCAAAATAACATGCAGTGTATACATAATACAATCATCCCACCAATCCTAAATTGTAGCCTACATTTCTTATAGTGGGCCAGGCTGTGATTCAAGTTTACACTAAAAAAACTTTGAATGAACAGCCTGAAGTTTTTTAATTGAATCACTAAATGTGATTTATCATACTGAACACTAAACACTTCTTACAGAATCCTTACCCATACATATTCATGACGACTCCAGGAGTGCAGTAACCACACTGGGTGCCATTGAATTTCGCCACTCGTTCCTGGATAGGGTGGAGGCCTCTCTTCTGACTGCCAAGGCCTTCAATGGTGTTGATTTGCCAGCCATCCACTGCATACAGCGGCGTAATGCACTAAAGACCAATGGCCAATGAAAGAATTTTTACATTTTTATGTCTAAAAAAATATGAAAACTGTATCATTTTTTACCTGTAATCATACATCATGTTTTGTACCCTTGTCTTTACATCATGAGGTAGTATAAATTAAAATTTGAGGAATACATACCATTTTAAAGGAGTAATACACATGATTTGAACAAAAAAGCCCTCTCATTTAAATTTTCTAATTAAAAAGAGAAAAAAGTTTGGGCTAATTATTTTCTACATCCTGATATACGACTAGGGTTAAGTGGTATTTTATAAAAAAATTTGGACAATCCCACAAAAAGCCTCAATATAATTACTATTGATCCTACTGCTCAAAATGCATCCCTTGCTGTCCTCTTCTGACTCTTCTTTTTTCATGTTCATTTTCTTCTTCATCTTCTTTCCATTCTTCTTATTATCACATCATCATCCTCTTCTTCGTCATAACCATATCAATTTAATTATTGTCTTCACCGCACTCATCATCGCAAAAAGAAAAGCCACCACCATTGTCATCATCATCAACAACATCATCCTCATCACCACCAACACCACCACCTGGTATTGTGACACAGAGCCTCCCTGCTCACCGACTGCACACTGTAGGTCTCTAGCGTGTCCGAGTCTGGTCGAGCATGGGTCACAGTGACAGCACAGCAGCCACACCCGGCCTCGTGACACATGATCTTCGTGCCCTTTAGTCCGGCCGTCTCCCTCAAGTATTCATTCAGGCTTGTGGTAGCCGGAAAGCTCAGAGGGACTTTGGACAACCGGGGGAATGATCATTGGTTAGTTAAGGTTATCAATAGAGGGACTGTGGGCACAAGGGGGAATAATCATTGGTTAGTTTAGGTTATCAATAGAGGGACTGTGGGCATAAGGGGGAATAATCATTGGTTAGTTAAGGTTATCAATAGAGGGACTGTGGGCACAAGGGGGAATAATCATTGGTTATTTGGGGTCATCAATAGAGGGACTGTGGACACACGGGGGAATAATCATTGGTTAGTTAAGGTCATCAGTAGAGAGAGACTGTGGGCACAAGGGGGAATAATCATTGGTTAGTTAAGGTTATCAATAGAGAGACTGTGGGCACAAGGGGGAATAATCATTGGTTAGTTAAGGTTATCAATAGAGGGACTGTGGGCACAAGGGGGAATAATCATTGGTTAGTTAAGGTTATCAATAGAGAGGGACTGTGGGCACAAGGGGGAATAATCATTGGTTATTTGGGATTATCAATAGAGGGACTGTGGACACACGGGGGAATAATCATTGGTTATTTGGGGTTATCAATAGAGGGACTGTGGGCACAAGGGGGAATAATCATTGGTTAGTTAAGGTTATCAATAGAGAGAGACTGTGGGCACAAGGGGGAATAATCATTGGTTATTTGGGGTCATCAATAGAGGGACTGTGGGCACAAGGGGGAATAATCATTGGTTATTTGGGGTCATCAATAGAGGGACTGTGGGCACAAGGGGGAATGATCATTGGTTATTTAGGGTCATCATTAGAGGAACTATGGGCACAAGGGGGAATAATCATTGGTTATTTGGGGTCATCAATAGAGGGACTGTGGGCACAAGGGGGAATAATCATTGGTTATTTAGGGTCATCATTAGAGGAACTGTGGGCACAAGAGGGAATAATCGTGGATTAGTTAAGTTTATCATTAGAGGAACTGTTGACTAGTGTGTAGCTATGTTTTTTGTCTCTGGATTCAATTTCCAACTCACATGATCTACCTTGGTCAACGTGGCTTTTTCTAGTGATGTTAAAGTTATCCGAAATTTTTAAAATACACACATCTCTGCAGTTGTTTTTACCTGGGCTAAAGACGCCTTCACTAATTCCTAGTTTACCTAACAATCTGTTGAAGTTTTAAGTTTCTGTTATATATGTTTCCTGCAGCAGTATGAAGTCTGTCTTGTGTTTGGCTGCTAATGTTGAGATGTTCTTTACCCCCCCCCTAATGTGTTGAGCTAATTATTGTAATATCTATCGTTTTGGTTGGTTGCTGAGGTTTTGGTTACATGTGGCTTGTTACTGGTTTCGTTCGTTTCTTGTTTCCCGTTTGATTCCGCTTCGCTTTCTATCACCGAGCTGTTGTTCCTGGATTGGGGTCTTCATTCTGATTCTCTTTTTTTATGTTTCTTCTTTCCTTTAGGATGTGCGCTATTTCCACTTTCCGGGACTCTGTTTCATCGTCTGTGGTTTCGGGCGCTTGCCGCGGTTCTTTGCGTTCATGTGTTTTTGTGTGGTTCCTCTCTATTGGTTCCAATGTTTTTCTGTGGTTGTGTGAAGTCGATTATTTCCGTGTTGTGTTCCAGCGTTGTCCTATTCTCGGTGAAGTTACTTTTTGTTCCCGCGTTGTGCTTTTCTCCCGTGGAGTTACTTTCGGTTCTCTGTTCTTTGTTGCAGTTTCTTTTACTTTGGTTTGTTCCAATCCTTTTTTTTTTGATCGCCTTGGCGTAATTGAATGCGGTTGTGACCGGTTTTGGAGCAGGTTTCGTAGATTTTGTGACGTGTTTTCTGCCTTCATTTTCTCTTCTCTCTATCTTTATCCCTCCCTATCTCAATGACTCTCTCCGCTCCTATGTAATTGTATACCCTCTCTCTCTCTCCCTCGCTCTCTCTCTCTCTCTCTCTCTCTCTCTCACTCAATGTACACAATTGATTTTATTCCTTGATTTTAGGAATTCTAATTTTATCGAGATGTATCAATGGTTTCAGACAGAAAGACAGATATTGTAAAGAGAGAAAGTGGAGCTCAAAACAGGGGAGGGTGCGATAGTTTCATAAACAATAATGAGGCACTTGAGAGGCAGATAGAACGGAAACGAAAGAGGGGTCTGTACATATAGATATGGCTGAAAAAGATACATGTACAATGGGTAATTGATTTGATGTTTCAAGAGAAAGGAAACTATAGAGAAGAAGAGAGTTAGAGGGAAGGTAGAAAGAGGAAGACCGGAGAGGAGAGAAAAAAGGAAAAAAAAAAAGGGGGGGGGGGGGCAAGACAAAGAGAAATATAGAGGGAGGGAGGAAGTGGTATAAAATAGAGAGATTAAGAGAAAGATATAGAGAGGGAAATAGGAGGAACATAGAGAGAGATAGAAGATAAATAGAGAGAAGAGAGAGGGGGGAGCAAGACAAAAAGAGATTGAGAGATGGAGAAAGTGGTAAAGAAATGGAGAGATTGAGAGAGAAGGGACACAGAGAGAGAGGGAGATAGAAAGAGAGAGAACATAGAGAGAGGTGGAAAGAGAAACAGGGAGACAGAAAGAGAGAGAGAGAGAGAGAGTGAGAGAGAGAGAGAGAGAGAGAGAGAGAGAGAGAGAGAGAGAGAGAGAGAGAGAGAGAGAGCGAGAAAGCGAGGATATCAGGTTCAGACATTATGTTTTAGCCGGTCAAATTATATTATTGATAACCATAAAAACCAGTAGGGGGCAAAATTTGATTAATAAATTAGCTTAATCATGAGAAAGAACCACGGGATTTCTGGAATGGAATCCCCATAACACATTCTTTAAGTGCAGAGAGCACGTTTTTAACTCTCTCATAATTTTCCCAAATTAATTGCCGATGTTGGACGCTTTAGAAGCACACAAAAAACAACAATTCATTTCAAATAACACTTACCAATATGCTCTTTGCCATTGATGTAACAGCGAACATCTGACATTGTAACAGGTTTCTCAAGATGGATCACAGTAGAACCGGTGAAGTCCTTTAATTTCCAACTGAAGAGAAAATTTAAATTTGGACGATAAGATTTTTTTCCTATTGATGCTTCACTTAAAATAGAGAAATAGCCCCTGTTGGTGGATAAGAGAATCAATAGATGGAAAGAAAAGAAGAAAGCAAATAATTACACGAGATAGATGGCTTAAAACTAAGAAAGATTAGAAGGAAGAAGGAGTGATTGTGAGAGAGAGAGAGAGAGAGAGAGAGAGAGAGAGAGAGAGAGAGAGAGAGAGAGAGACAGCGG
>RQTK01000124.1:541830-553428 GCA_003991915.1 Elysia chlorotica | reverse complement strand
ATCTCTCTCTCTCTCTCTCTCTCTCTCTCTCTCTCTCTCTCTCTCTCTCTCTCTCTCTCTCTCTCTCTTTGTCTCTGCCTATGTCTTTCTCTCTCTCTCTCTCTCTCTCTCTCTCTCTCACTCTCTCTATCGCTCTGTCTCGCTGAGGAAACTGGTTCAAATGTAGAATTGACCCAACAGCTTAGTTTTTGCATGATAACATTATCAATTTACTGTCAATCTTTTATTTTCACATATAATCACGTTTACATTGGACCTGTGCAAATTGTAGATGTAGTAATTATGTTAGTTGAGATTCTGAACTTGAATCTGCCGTTCGCGAGTCCTTAGCACTAAACTACCGAGCTACTGGCACTTCCCGGAGACATAGATCTAGTTGGTGCGTTCAAAAAAAGGACACATTTGATTGTGTTAATCAAAGCAAAAGTGACCCGGGGCTTCTAATCATTCAAATATTGCGGAGTTCATCGCACATGTCAACACATTTAGTCTAGAGATTTCGACAAATTAATGCTCTCCTTATAAAACAACGAAGAAAGCGTAAACATTTATACTTGTTTTCAAAACATACAAATTGACGTTTAAAATTGTAGACCCTCCATTGAAGTATTTGAAATGATTTAATTCAGTCTTATTTACCGATCTTCATTTTACCAGCATGTATATTTACGATAGGTTATTTGATTTTCATAAAAAGAAGTTGCCTCTTAATCCACTGTGGGGTTTCTTTAAAAATCCAAATTGTGAACTAAGATATCAAAGCTCCGATATTTTAACGATAAGATAAAAAATCCATAATTTTTCTCATAAATAACAAAGCTTCACCATAATATATTCACAACATGTGTAATAACGGAACTTTGGATCACTGTTGAAATGAAAGAGACATAATTATGTATGTTACACTGCTAAGCCTTACAATATACCTTTGTCCCGGATATAACGAGATACTTTAAAACGGCTTTCCTCTTACAGAATGCTCCTGCCGTGTCTGATAATAACTCTTTCTCGAGAGAGCGCGGGTTATGCTTGAACATCTCTGACTACGCCTGGGGACCGCTTCATACAAGCTGATGGAAGAGCATGGGTAACCTGTTATAAAAAATATATATTTGATCTGAGAAAGGAATACTAATTTAGCCTGTTACATTATACTGACACAGACCAATCAGTAGGAAAAGAATTAAGGCTGATTGAGGAGTGATCTTATGTTATAAGCCTCAGACCCTACCCTTAGACCTTCACATCTCCCTTCTGGGGAAACGCTTCTTAGCCTAGACACCCAAAGCTACATTGTATTACAAAACATAATTAACAGATTGGTAAAACTATATTGCGATAATGAAACATAACGCATACGATGAAAAAATATAACTATTTCAGCAAGCGTGAAAAAGACACAAGAATGTATGATAAAAGTCAAAGCCTACTTCACTTAGCCGATATTTAATTTTAAAAAAAGAATCTGGAACGAACTAAGACCCTCTATGCCTGTAAGTGAGAAGTGAACGCAATAAACACAATGTCCATGACCAATATGTTTTTTTTATCTTATTTGTAAAAAAAAAGAACTTCAATAAGTTACATTTTGTTGATAAATTTAAGCAATTTTGTCAAAAGAAATATACCTGTGTATACTAACAGTAAGTCATACCCATTTCCAATCTTTTAGACCTGATTATTGGTAACTGTGTTGTTTTATTTAATAATTTGTACATGATATAATTCTTAAGATGTGCGCGTTTTGCATAATGATGTGAAAGTAGGCAATTTAAAGATTGTCCTGTTGTTGGTTTTTTTTGGCGCTTCTAAATCACATGTTCCTACCAAAAAAAAAAAATAAATAAAGATTTTCACAGAATTCATGTATTTTTTGTTTTTGGTCTAAAACATTTGAAATTAATACCATCTCTATTATTTCAATCCTCCCTGATAAATTCTATTCAGCCCAAACCTCGCCCACACAGCCATGGGCACTCAATTCCAACATGTCATGTACCTCAGATGTCCCCTGCGGCCACAGAAGTTCTGCCATCGCTCCCAGCGAAAGGGGAAGAGCAACACCTGGGGCTACCACATGTGGAGGAAGCGAAAAAGATGGAGGCGTAGGCAAATCTACAACGCATGGAATTGAGGAAGGCGTGGGAGGCATATGTTTTGGTAGCACAGCTAAGAGATGGGGCGCGGGGATCTTTGTTCATGACGGAAAGGATGGGCACGGTGTCGGGCGTGTCTGGAGATATGGTGGAGAATGCGGAGACATATCAGAAGAGCTGTGCGGCAAAGATTGCGGCTCGAACCTGACCACAAGGCCGCCGACCGCCCATTTGGGCTACAGAACGCGCAAAGCGTACTGCAACGGTTACGGGTGTGAGCGTCTGGGGCAAACGTTTGACTGCATGGAGCAAAAGTTTGACTTCAAGGATTGTGCGGATTTGGCGAATATGGCGGATATGGCGGATATGGCGGATATGGCAGATATGTCCGATATGGCGGATATGGAGGATATGGCGGATAATGACGACGATGATGATTATGTTGGTTACGGATTTTCGCGAAAGTTGGGCTCTGGAAACTACAAATCCGTGACTTCGACGGATACCGGCTCACAAGCTTCTTCTGGGCAGGATGCTGCTAAAGGAAATAGGCAAAATGCTGCTAAAGGAAATAAGCAGAATGCTGCTAAAAAAAATAAGCAGGATGCTGCTAAAGGAAATAGTCAGGATGCTGCTAAAGGAAATAGTCAGGATGCTGCTAAAGGAAATAGTCAGGATGCTGCTAAAGGAAATAGTCAGGATGCTGCTAAAGGAAATAGGCAGAATGCTACTAAAGGAAATAGGCAGAATGCTGCTAAAGGAAATAGCCCAGCCGTAGACGAAGATGCCCAGTGCAGCCTGTACTCAAGTGAGTTTTTTACAAAAAATCCGTGCATTGCCAATCTCCCCTGGCAGAAAAAGGAAAAATGTAAAAAGAAAAAGAAAAAGAAAAAGAAAAAAGAAAAAGAAATAAAGATCATACCGAAATGTATGTGCGCCACACAGGTGAATACGATGCCCCTGACAAAATCAACGTTCACCGAGACAGACATTTTGACCTTTGATCAATGCACGTGGACTGACAATGTCACTATGGACAAAGGCGAGGGTACGGAACTGATAACTTGCGATCAGTTCACCAATGTTACCCCGACAGATATCGAGAGTCTCCGGCTGCCCTCGAGAAAACTGTCCACCTTCTCACAGACTAGCTCAATGAGTTCTTCTCGCCCTGGGGATGCGGCGCGCTCTGTGGCCGGGGCTCCATCTGGGAGCGGGATTCGATCTGAGGATCGCAATAGTGAGGGGCCCTCTCGCGCGCCCTCTCGAGGGCCTTCTCGCGGACCCTCTCGCGGCCCTTCTCGCGACCCCTCTCGCAGGCACATTTCCAGAGTAGAGATGCGAAGCACGGGTGTGTCCACTAGAATGGATTTGGAAAGCAAGAGTCAAGGCAGCCAGGTGAGTAGGGGCACCAGCCTGGTGAGTCAAGGCCACAGCGTGATGAGTCAAGGCCACAGCGTGATTAGTCAAGGCCACAGCGTGATGAGTCAAGGCCACAGCGTGATTAGTCAAGGCCACAGCGTGGTGAGTAAAGGCCCCAGTCTGGTGAGTCAAGTCACAGCGTGTGGTCAAGGCCAAGCGTGTAGTCAAGGCCACAGCGTGATTAGTCAAGGTCACAGCGTGGTGGGTCAAGGCCAAAGCGTGATTAGTCAAGGCCACAGCGTGATGGGTAAAGGCCCCAATCTGGTGGGTCAAGCCCACAGCGTGATGAGTCAAGCCCACAGCCTGGTGAGTCAACGCCCCTTGGACCCTCAACGTTCGGCGGCGCTTGTACCCGAGTCCTTCACCAAGATGAGGCTGGGGGAGCAGGAGGAGCCTTGGGACGGCGTCGTCTACTGCGGAAGCGACATCGTGTACTGCCCCCCGTGTATTAACGACCCATGTGTATTGAGAAGGCTGTGGAGGAAGACGCCAACGTTCTCTGAGGTGGTCCGGGCCCCGCCGCTCTGCGACTGCTGCACTGTCATGTGTGAAGAGGCTAAGGCCAACTCAGATTACGACGGGGGCGCTAGATGTTCACTCGGCAGATCTCTGGATTAAAGAGCAGACGTCTCTATGGTCAATCCTGATCTGGTGCCCCATAGTTGGTTTGGTAGAAAACTGTTGTCTCGGTATAGAGCTCCTTGGAAATGACGTAGAAATAATTGTTTTCAAAATACTATTACCAGTACTCTGAGGGTGTATTTTGCATGATTACAAAATTTCAATAAGTCTCGATAAGGGAAAATACAGACCATTTCTCAGCCTTAAGAGTTCCAAATTTGACATAATTATCTATTACTTGATTTTTGGTGGAACAAACGTAGCCTTAAAGGATCATAATCGTGCCTTTAACGTGACATGCTTTACTCTGAGCTTTAGTAAAACTATACACACTCCAGATATAGTGAATATCAGCAACGTAATCTATCTTTCTACATATCGCACTTGACTTGACTTATGGCCGTTACGCGCCCCAGTTCTTCGTCTGTGACAGCTTTCTCGATCCGTGATGTGCGCTCTCTCTAGTTCTGTTTGTCATTTGCTATTTCGGTTGCCTTTGTCAGTTTGTCGTCCGAGTGTTTTCGAATTGGACATTGTATGCAGTGCGAGATTTCTGTGAAGCACTGATGGCACATGGACTTACAAAATAAATAAAGTAAGGGACAAATGTTTATTATGACCCTAATATTACGACCGTGTCAAACGCTAAGCGTGTCGACACCCGTACTATCCTTTGCCGTATTCTGGGGCTGCAGCGGGTGCATACTGCTTCCTTTATATTTGACCTGTTTGATAAGGGTATTATTGGTGGATGGAAAATCTATTAGATAGAGTTGTTAGGAAATGGTATTATTTTCTTATAAAAACAACAATTTCTTATTTGAATACCTCTAACACAACTGTGTGATCGCCGGCCTTAGAAAGAAAGATGGGCAATATCTCATTTCATTCGTACAGGTTGTAGGTATATTTTGTACTTGTGTAAACTTTTTTTTATGAATAGAAATGTATTACGGTATTCTAAGCACGAGAAGTTTACTTTCTACAATTACATATGATCGAGACTGTATTTACATTTTACCATTAAGATAATGTTGACAGAACAAAGATAAGGACACGACATGTATTAATACCATCAACTTATCTGCCAGAGGGACTGCCAGATCCAGGCAGTTAGGGCCTGTACAAGTCAAATATATCTTTAGTTTAGTTTATGCCTCTTGATTCCCTGTGGATCAGAGGGCCGCAGCAAATCCCCTCCACCGGACTCGGTTTTAACTGGTCCTCTTCAGCTCTGCCTATGTGGTACCGGCAGCTTTTATCTCTGCGTCGGTGCTTCTCTGACAAGTCTGATTCGGAAGACCGGCCGTCCTTGTTCCTTGGAAATTCCACTTCAGGACTTGCCTTGTGGTGTCGGATACAAACTTTCGAAGTGTGCGGCCTATCCAACCGCATTTACGTTTTTTTTTACCCCCCCCCCCTCTCTCTCTCTCTCTCTCTCTCTCTCTCTCTCTCTCTCTCTCTCTCTCTCTCTCTCTCTCTCCCTTTGTCTGGGGCAATTTCAGGCCACCTAACGTTGAGGATGTTTCTGAGACCTTAACGAAAAGGGCTAAAAGTTTTACGTTACTCATGGAAAAGCCAGATCATATTGCAAGTTTAAAAACAGAAAACAGATTTAAAAATTGTTATTGTTTTATTTTGTAAATGCGACATGAATACGGCTTTAAAAAAAATGAGAGATTGTTTTTAAATAAAGCGTAGTTATTATTATCATTTTGATTACTATTATTATTTACTAACTGTTGCCTACAGCATATTCAAGAAACAATTATCATGCAACCAGAAACATGCTTCAAGATGTTTTAGTTGAAATTTTATTGAAATGTCCTATGCAATTTTGTATAATATCACTGCACTGTATCAATAAGAATACTTTGTTTACGAAAACGACAATGTAAGTCAAAACTGTTTTTGGACAGATGGTAGGTATATTTTATTGTGGTCCTAAACACAATAGTTATTTTGTCGAATTACTTTGTTTACCACATAATTTGTTTCTATATATTATTTGTTCCGCTGCTCTATTGTCCAATTATGTCAAGATTTTGTTCAACTTTCCATCTACGAGGAAAAAATAAAGTCATAATATAAATTCACCTACATAAATCATGCTGCTATATTTTATTATCGACTTTGTTTATTTGATGATTCATCATATTAAAAGTGTATTCACATTTTGATTTTTTACCGTTTTGTTGTCTTTTTATATACAATATTGACGAACTTGCTGAGATAGTAAATAGCTTCTTAAATAATAATGCTACAGTTACAACTACTATAACTCTAATCAAATTCTCTAATGATAAACTATGGGTAACGGAAGAGCTTAAAAGGCTAAAAGACACGTGACAGCAGCCAATATCAGTATAGGAATAATAGAGGAAGAATTTAAGAGTGGAAACTAAAAAAAAAACGCGGTACTGCTTAAAGCAGATAACAGGCTGTGGTAAAGAAAGATTAAAGTGAACACTGCACACTACGGGAACTAACCAAATAAAAGTTACTGAAGGTTCGATAAATTAATCTAAAAAAAACCCCTCAAAAAACGGGCGTTTTAAAAATTACCTTCTCTCCCAAATTAATAACAGGAAAGGTCGTAGGCTGTAACGCATTGTACTATAAGTTGATCTATTCATTTCCTCACCCTTTTTTGGGCGGTAGATCTGGGTAGCGGATCGGTTAGATCTATGTACATTATCTTGTTTGGTTGCATAACGTTTGTATTTCAAGCCTAAGAATTTAGTTTTGTTTATTGAACACAGCCCGCACTTGTATGGTCAAGATTCTTCTCGAATCTCCGACTTAGTTCTAGCATAGTAATGACCTCGTCGCCCCTTGTTTACCTTTGTTTTTATTGGTTGCTAATTGCTAATGACGTGTACCGAGAATGTTCTCTTATGATTTATGTAATTCCTTTTCTGGATGATTCGACGAGATTTTGTATAAATAAGAATCTAAATTATATTCAGTAGTCAACATTAAATCTCCAGAGTCAACATTGAACTCCAGTAATGATTAATGAGTCAACCTACTGATATTGTACAGTATAGCTCTTATGTTGGATTAAACAGTTTGCAATTGTTACTTGCGGACTTCGGACTTATTTTCTACGGACGAGTCGTGTGATTGGCTGTGTATATTTTTAATACCCCTAGACAAACAGAGCCTAACAGATCACCACCATCATCACCAAATCTGTTACATAGGCCCAGATAAGTTTTCTGGGATGATACTTAGAGAAGGGTATGAGTAGCTCGCTCCAATTTTTACGCTTTATTTTGTTTAACTCTTCTATCAAATTACACACCATTCTTGAAATTTGAAAAACTTCCAGAGTTTTCCCGACGCTTAGAAAAAAATGACCTTAACGACTTAACATCTATTGTTTTAAAACGATTAGATTTTGAAATACAATGTAGTTTTCCTACAACATCTACTTTTCAACTGTGGAAACCAACTAGACCCTTTGCACAATTTGATATAACCAATGAAACATGCTCAGAAAAGATGATCACAAACACGGGGGCACCTCAAGGCTGTGTTTTATCTCCAGTTCTACTTTCAATGTACACCAATGATTACTAACAGTGCCACCGAAAAAACACTCGTCTTATTTAATTTGCCGATGATACAACTCTTGCAATGAGTTTTAGACACCTCAGAGGACGGTAATATGGGCTGATGTTAAATAAAGTTCTACAACTGGTGTAAAGAGAACTTCTTGACACTAAACGTAGAGAAGCAAAAGAAAAAACATTTTTTTTTTACATTTTGAATGGAAAAAGAATAAATGATTCCTTTCTCTGTTAAAGACAGGGCTGTTACAATTGTCGACAGCTACAAATATCTAGACTTGACAATAGATTCCAAGTTCAACTGGCATCTTTCTATTGATCATTGATTTAAAAGGTTTTATCAAAACTAAAATCGTTTAATATTAATGAAACCATTATGACTTTGAAACCGAAGAAAGCATTATTTGTTTTTGGTATCACCTGTTGGGGAGGCTCTGCTCTTGTTTGTTATAATCATGTTTGTAATACCATGTTCACGGCGGCAAAGTAAAACTCAGAATAAAACCAACCAAGAATACCAGTTCACTATAAAACTAAATATCACTATTTTTTTAACCTATCATACTTGGACAATTAAGGTACAATGTAGATGATTGACAGAATGTTTGCCATCTACATGTATGTTAGCCCGTCAACCAATTAGGTTACTGTCCATAACAGAGAAGAGCGGAAACACATTGCTATGCCTCAACAATCATTCTACAGATGAGCCCGAAGACATTTTTGTAGAAGGGCCTTGAGTGAAGTTAAGTTTTCAATCTTGCTTCAATGGTAAAATGCTAATGCAGGGTTCTAGAATGGGACGTGATGTTGTAGAGTTCGTCCGGCTACATAGGCTGTAGGCTGTGTCTCGAATACTATTGGGCTTTTTGAAAATCTTACACGTATAGGCTTTACGATCCACACGACGATAACGGATGACATGATCATGCCCATCAAGCATGGGGCTTTCTGATCGCTCATTGGCTCCGAAAGATAGCGCTATAATTGGACGCCGATGCAGGTTCCCTTACCTTTCCTCATCGCAAGGCCCACATTGTGTTTTACCAATGGGGGGCGCGGTGGTGCACGGGTAGAACATCGGCTTCCGACGCAAAAGTTCCCGAGTTCGAATCCTGGTTGTTGCGTTCCCTACTGGTTGGGTCGGTGTCAGTATAATGTGACCGGTTGAGACAGGAGTCATGGTATCTCCGCCCTGTCTCGTGTGTTGCAGCACATAAAATTGTCAGACGTCCGTCTTGGGGACCGTCCACAATACAGCCTATATAGTGCTGATGCTGGACGTTAAGCCAACCCAACCAACCAACCAACCTTGTTTTATCAACTGTTGTTAAAGAAACATTCTATTGCTTTGTTTATAGTGTGGTGTTATACGGGACCAAACCACCTCTTTTTGAAGAATGTATTACCGCAAAGCTTAACCGTCCCACACCCATTCAAACTTTTCGGCTTTTTTCTCGGTATCCTCCGCATATCACTCTATCTTTTTGTCAGGGGGTTATGTCAAAATCGGCCTCAAAGAATAAACGTATTATTATTAAACGTTATATTTTCTGTGTTATAAATATTCTAAAAGAACACGTAGTTACCATTTGCTTTGACATCCTAATTTGTCTTTGTGTGACTTTTGTGTGTCGTACAATTCAAAACCAATTGATGAAAACGAGTGGAAAAAAAATAATAGCTTGATTTCTAAAATTAAGATTATTGTTTCCCTCCTGATTAATAATTTCCTTTTAGAAACTAAGAGAGAAAGACAGGGATATAGAAGGAGAGAAAAAGAAAGAGAGGTAGACGAGAGAGTCTTTCTTTGGGTTCGTTAAACGACCAACGACAGCACTTTATAGGCTATATTGCGGACGGGCGCCAAAACTGACGTCTGAACATTTTGTGTGCTGCCACACACAGGACAGGGCATAGATGTCATGACTCCTGTCTCAGCTGCTCACATTAAACTGACACCGACCCAACCAGAGGGGGGCGAAATCATCAGGTCTCGAACCTCCTGCATCGGAAGCCGGTGTTCTGCTCCATGGCTACCGAGAGAGTGAGAGAGAGGGAGAGAGAGAGAGAGAGAGAGAGAGAGAGAGAGTTTTATCCCTTCACTACATAGGCTGAAGCAAAGGATATGTCAATTGCATCAAATGATTCATAGCTCTGTTTAATATTCTCTCACAGTATCCATTTTAAAGCGCTGATAAAATCATCTTTGTCTATATTAGACAAGTGAATGTTGTACAGAAAGTTTTCATTCTTTTTCAAAGACCATAAGTGGACAAGGGCAGCAGAACCATGATTATAGAAAAGATATTATTTAACAAAGTTTAACGATATGTCATAAACTTTGCTTTCTTGTTTTATTCAAAAAGGTAACAAAAACAACATTATTTTAGCAAGTGTCCACAGAAGAACCTGTAGGTGTCATCTTTTGACATAAGATACTTGACAAAAGTCTTAGTTGGTGATACATTGTTTTTATCAAACTAACAAAAGCAACAGTATCGTAGCCATCTTAGTAAAAAAAAATCAGTTTCGAATACAAAGGGAATTAACTATCGTAGAACATAGAACATTAATTTGTATGATTATCTCTCTTAAACACTTGTTGGTTAATAACCAGAAGACACTACTATACTAGAAACGTTTTACTTCGGCGTGGACCAGGTGCATGGTAGTTGTCTTGCCTTCAAATTAGACGTTCCGACGCGATGCCAGAAAAATATCCTTAATGGTTTATTCCTTAAACGGGGAAAAAAAAAAGAAAACTAGGCTAAATGAAAATGTGAAAATCGTGTAATATTTTGGACTCATATTATTAACAGTACCGGTAAAAATGCATTAAATATAATGTTGATGTTAATAAGATACATCGAAAATATTTTAAGTTAAGATTTTTGTTTGGCTTAGTGTCTTTTAATTGACTAAATGTAAACAAATTGTGTTTACTTTTCGTAGATAAGAAGAGAAAGAAAACACAAATCGAGTTCTAACTCGATACCAACTGATGGGACAAACGACGAAAACAAAGCAAAAAAGGGCGGCATGAAAATATCCGTTTGATTGTTTGTTTCAGAGAAATATTTCCGTAAGACTCCAGTCCGAGAGCGTGGTGGTGTGGCGTCAGAGCATCGGCTTCCTATGCAACAGGTTAGTGATTCGAGCGACCTTGCTCTTTGCAACAGTTATAGATGCCAGTTATTAATTAAAAACCATTAAAGACATTTTGTTATCTCTAATTTTTTAATCTAAAGGATCATTCTTCGCTCATGTTTATTTTTAATGTCACTGGTCACTATTATCTTCGCCTGCCTATCTTACTACCGATTTAGTTTTTTCCTCCTTTTCCCCATATTTCTATACTAATGTCTTATTCTCTCCTTCTCATCATCTTTCTAACGATTTTGACACTCATCCTTGCTACCTGTTTATCGATTTAAGTATTTCCTCCTCCTATCAATCTTTCTACCGATTTACGTTTTCTTCCTTTCTCCATATTTCCGCTGATTTACGTATTCCCTATTTCTCCCCCATCATTCTATCTAAATTCATATTACATGACTGTGTAGCTCCGTTTTTTCAACTTTCTATTGATTTACGTATTCCTTCTTTATTCCTATGTTTCCACTGCTCTACGTGTTTAAAATGCCTGGTTATTTCGCGCGATATCTATCCATGTAATATCTAATGAATCTTTCAACGGTTTTTTTTTTTTCATTTTTCTATCTTTCCCTGTATAGCCAAAATGCCTGAGTATTTGTCTTTTCCACGCTTTCTCTCTTACATCTTTATCTCTCTTTCTCTATTTTTATCCCTGTCTCTCTGTCTCTCTCTCTCTCTCAGTCTCTGTCTCTCTCTCTCTCTCTCTCTCTCTCTCTCTCTCTCTC
>RQTK01000124.1:529896-540875 GCA_003991915.1 Elysia chlorotica | reverse complement strand
GAGGGAGAGGGAGAGAGAGAGAGAGAGAGAGAGAGAGAGAGAGAGAGAGAGAGAGAGTCAGAAAGGGAGAGAAAGTAGATACAGAGACAGACAGGCAGACAGACCGACAGACAGACAGACAGACAGACAGACAGGCAGACAACAGACTGCCAGACAGAAAGACAGATATTGTAAAGAGAGAAAGTGGAGCTCAAAACAGGGGAGGGTGCGATAGTTTCATAAACAATAATGAGGCACTTGAGAGGCAGATAGAACGGAAACGAAAGAGGGGTCTGTACATATAGATATGGCTGAAAAAGATACATGTACAATGGGTAATTGATTTGATGTTTCAAGAGAATTGACACTTTACCTAGAAAAGAGCTCTTCATTGCAACAATTTAAGGCAGGGCTCAAGACCTATCTTTTTGATTTTTACCTTAATGAGAGCCCTTCTTTTTCAATGTGATTATTCATTATTGCTTATCTGTCAAACGTTGAATATGAAGCAAGTGAGCGAGCGAGTTGTGAATGGTTGTATGTTTTCTTATGTGTTGCATGTTTGCTTCTTTGTTATGCACTGTAAAGCGCTTCGAGCCATGTTCTTGGAAGAAGCGCTATATAAATGATCTTCATTATTATTATTATTTATTATTAAAATGAAATAGGCGTCTGTACATATAGATATGGCTGAAAAAGATACATGTACAATGGGTAATTGATTTGATGTTTCAAGAGAAAGGAAACTATAGAGAAGAAGAGAGTTAGAGGGAAGGATAAAAGAGGAAGACCGGAGAGGAGAGAAAAAAGGAAGAAAAAAAAAGGGGGGGGGGGTCGTAACTGTCATAAGGCAGGGCAGTGGCTAGGCGTGGGACAAAGAGCGCAAGGTGCAATCGTGTTGTCCATCTTCACAGTATAAAGGGGAGCTCACTCTCCCACTAAGACAGAGCAGAAGAAATTGACGCTGTGAAAATTGCGCCGCCTGCGACCACAAGGTGTGTCCGCTAATAACTATTACCTTTCGTGCAGTGCATGGTTTGACAAGGTTCTTACTTGTGGCGTCTTCTTGTCAATGTGAAAATAGTCCAGTATCTCACTGTGTGTCTAGAACCTGAGAAAATAAAAAGGTAGGCACCTTGCGGTGGATTTTTATTTAAAATGACTGTGAAAATACGGGATGTTTCGAAGAATCTGGTTAGCAATTGTATTTTCTAAAATTGATGCCAACATATTAAGGTTTCATTACAAAGATACAACTTATGAACGCCGGGTGGGACGGGCAAAGCTGAAGGATTACAAATGAATTTGAACTGTGCTAAAATTATGTTTCATCAGAATCCATATCTTTTGAATTTAAAGATCTTTTCACAAAGAGATATCTAGCTGTGAGAAACGCTTATATTTTATGGCATCATTATTTTGTAAACACTTGGTTTGTTTTCTCGTTTTCGCGTTTGGTTGCTATTTCAAATCTTTTGTTTGAACATTAACATGTTGTAAAAAAATATACGCACATACCCTTAGTTGTAGTTAGAGATCAGTGAGTTTCTGACAGTTGGCGAAATTGTATTCTCTGATTTTACAGTTAACCAAACGCTATAATGAAACGCGGCAGTGTGCGGTAAAATATTGATTATTCATTGAGCATGTCAGATTTGTGTCTGTCAAAGAATTCGCATTTTTAGAATTCCGTCTTTATGGTGCATTTGAACGTTGGATGTCTAGGACGTGTTTTTTTTTCTTCATCAATATTTCGCCTCAATATGCTCAAATGAGAAAAATTGGGAGTGTTTTGCATAACCTAAAGATTATGCCCACTTAAATCTATTGCAGTAAAATGTTAACTGATGCATCTTATTGAATGTTCTGGCCTCGCGCTAAAAAGCCCTTTTCATAAAAATTTGTGGGCTTAGCTCTATTTTACTCAAGTTTACTATTATTAATTATTATTATTATTATTATTATTATTATTATTATTATTATTATTATTATTATTATTATTATTATTATTATTTTAATTAATTGGTTTGAGATAACTTCCGACACAATCGCTTACTTTCTTATTTAGAGTTTTATTGTGATATCTTAAAATATAAACAATGAGGGAGTGGAATGTAAAAAAGTCGTAGTTTCTTTATAGGTGGAGGATCGTAAGTACAAACGTGTGATATCTTGTGAGTTGTAAAATCTCAAAAAATGTACACAGTTGCAAACAAGTCAATAAAATTTCGAATGTCGAGACAAAGGTAGGGGGTGGGACAATTAAGCACTATGTCCTTGAAAGCTGTATGAGTGTAGTATTTGCACCAGTAGCCCACTGGCCTTAAAAACTTAATAACCGCACCCAAGTTTTATTACATTAGGTTTATAGCGCCGTTGACGTGTCTCGCTGGCTCGCGCGTCAAACACCCCAGGTCTAACCTTCGCCAGTCTTAAGCGATTGGTCGGCGAGCGGTTTTTGTTACTCTCCATGTATTGTATTGTCAGCTTCCTCTTTGGTTCTTCTTTCCTTGTCCTATCCTCCTTTCTTTTTTTTTCATCCCGTTTTCACCCTCCCCTCACACACACTCAAACTTGCACATATTTTTGCTCAATTTTCACTCTGTCTGCCTGTTTGACTGTCTCCGTCACTTCCAGGATGTCCATCTGTCTCTATCTCCTCGGGTTCTCTGTCTCTATCTCTCTGTCTCTATCTCTCTGTCTCTCTCTCTCTCTCTCTCTCTCTCTCTCTCTCTCTCTCTCTCTCTGGGGGGGGGGGGGGGGGAGGGTGAACTAGCTCAACTGGTAGAGCGTTGGTCCCCCAATCTAATCCCGCGATCGGCAGATTTCTTTGTCCGATTTTCGTGCCCTGTAAATGGTTGGGACGGTGTCAGTATAATGTGACCGGCTCGGACAGGATTTATGCTATTCCCGCCCTGTCTCGTGTGTGACAGCATATAAAATTGTTAGACGTCAGTCTGGGGGCACGTTCACAATGTAGCCTATATAGCTGACTTTGTTCTTTAAACCAACCCAACTAAACTCTCCCTCCCCCCCCTCTCTCCTCTCTCTTCTCCACCTTTCTCTCTCNCTCCTCCCCTTCGCTCTCTCTCTCTCTCTCTCTCTCTCTCTCTCTCTCTCTCTCTCCCTCTCTCTCTCCCCCTCGCCCTCTATCGTCTCCCCCCCCCTCCCCACCCGAATGTCCATATCGGTTCACCTTTACCCAGGCGCCTTTTGCTACAGTAACCTTAAACAAGCCGCGTGTAATAGTAGGTGGTCATCGTCGTAAAAATCACGAGCTAGGACTAGAGTGTCGCACTAACACGTTTTTTTTCAATTACATGTAAAATAAAAACAAATGGATATGGGTCTAATTATGATCATCTATCTGCCTATACAGTGTATCATTATGCTTGCCTCAACAAGTAATTTAGTTTAAGGTTTCATATCCGAACTGCCGATCTCCTGTTCTTAGTTAAGATCAATAACTGATTTAAGCTACCGGAAGTCCATCAAGCTACTGAACCGTGAAAACATTGACTTTCTGTCATACCAGATAATTATGTTGAGGAAAAAACCATGGATCATCCGCTCGACTATTCAGCTTTCTACCGGCTTAGCCATCTAGTTTTTTAAACCTGAAGACTGGCTGGATATAAAATGTATACGTATGGATGCCCGTTCTTCACAACAAAAACAAACACAAAATCCTCAGACTAAAACTATATACATGTACCTTCTTTCAAAAGACACTGTCTACATCTAGATCTACTTTTTTGTCCAGCAATCTGTCGGGTTCGATTTATGTGTCCCGTCTGTGGCACTTTTTTTTTAAATGCATGACTTACGTTGAGGTGACGACCCGACATGCAGCAGACAAATGAGACAACATGCAGACGACCTGCATTGCGTATGAATACGATTGGTGCATTGTGGTCCTTGGCCGGAGGATTGCCTCTCATTTTTGTCTGCGGCTTAGCGTAGTAGTGGCTGTTATCGATCTTCCAGTTATCTTCCCCTGTCAGTTGTAGCTTTGAAAATTCTTTCTCGCCCTAAATACCTACAGGTTGACACCTAAATCATGTCTTATTCGGCAGGACTAAGCATTGCGCGGATAAAATCGGCTCATTTGGTTAATCTGAACTTGCCACGTGCTGTCTTTGATAGCTTTTATTTTATTCTTTTTACCTCTTTGACTAGCTCAGTAACATTATCCCTATTTATTTATATGTCTCATTATTAATCGCTCTGACGCTAATATTGCGACATAGCTCTCTCTCTCTCTCTCTCTCTCTCTCTCTCTCTCTCTCTCTCTCTCTCTCTCTCTCTTTCTTTTCTTTCTTTCATCTATCTATCTAGACACCGTGCTGCCAATTTATTTTTGTACAAAATCTAGCTATCAATATATTTATGTCTATCTATAAAATTTTATCTGTCAAATTGTGTGAATTAAATGGCCACCTATGTGGCGATATTGTAGCTTTGAGTCATTGCTTCTGGACGTTTTCTTTGTTCTTATAAAAATTATACTGAATTTTACTTTGCTGTATGTAGCGTTTTATATACATCTCCAGTTTGCTATAGTCTCCTGTATGACATTGATGAGATTTACAAAATTTAGTTAATATTACGATATTTTATTAAGGAGCCAGCTACTTAGTTATTTAGGTATGTGCCTAAATATTGCCACTTATACTATATTATGGATTTAATAAACTACATTTCAATCCAAGGAGTAATTATTGCTTTTTTAAATTGCATTTATTAGATTTATATTCAATTCAATTAACTACAATTTTCTGTTTACATTTCCCCTCAGAAAAGACTCGACTGGCGTGAAAATAATGCGATTTTGAACAATTTTTGGACCAAAGTTCAGGATTTCGTGTCAAGGATATTTGAGGTTTAAAAAAAGCTTTGAGAAACCTAGGGTATTCTTAAATAAACCTGTCATAACTTTGAAACGCAGAAATGTACCGCCCTTCGATTTGGTTGTGATACCTTCTAAGATCTGCAATGCTCTTTAAAAAGTGAATTGGTATAAATAATAATTGGTATAAATAATTTAACCGAGAACAAAACAAACAAAAACAACTGCTAAAGGTGACTTTTTTTTTCAAAATAGATCCACTAAGTACTCCTGCAATTGAGGAGGACTGACAACGGTGATATTTAGAGATTGTATCCTTCTAAGTTGGAGAGGATCGTGAAAAAACTTAACTCGTCGTTTCTGGGGACGTAGCTGACCCCATCTAGATTATTATCTGGTGTAGCAGTGACGGGTGGACCATGGCTAGCAACAGAATCTTCAGGCAAGCTGCCCTGGTCTGTCTGACCGTCTTGGTGAGCAGTTTAGGCCAGGTGAGTACGTACTTTTTGTCCATAATAATGATAATGATACTTGATAATGATGATGATGATGATGATGATGATGATGATGATGATGATGATGATGATGATGATGATGATGATGATGATGATGAAGATGATGATGATGATGATAATGATGATGATGATGATGATGTAAGAAGAAGAAGAAGAAGAAGAAGAAGAAGAAGAAGAAGAAGAAGAAGAAGAAGAAGAAGAAGAAGAAGAAGAAGAAGAAGAAGAAGAAGAAGAAGAAGAAGAAGAAGAAGAAGAAGAAGAAGAAGAAGAAGAAGAAGAAGAAGAAGAAGAAGAAGAAGAAGAAGAAGAAGAAGAAGAAGAAGAAGAAGAAGAAGAAGAAGAAGAAGAATGATAATGATAACTTTTTTTGGATTGGATACGTTCTGCGTATCGACTTAACTATACCATCATGAAGACTGCCAGCCAAACTGGCCCACCCGTGTTTAAGCCCCTCAAAGTAAGGGACGGTGGCTAGGCTAGCGCAGTGGAGTAGACTAGATAAAAACTGGAGCGGACCGTCCTGGTCGTGTTGAAGTCAGTTATGGCTCTACCGCATTCCCATTTATCCTTCGATTGGATTGGCTAATTTCAATGCCTAAATAGTTATGTCTCAAACCACAGCTGTTTGTTTGTTTTTTTTTGCCGTTTTTTTGCCGTTTTTTTTAAATCAAAGTATTCATCAAAGAATGTTATGTGGTTAGCTGTACAGTCATTTGACCATTTCTATGACTTATAATGTGTCACTTAGTTTGGCGTCCTAAATGATTTTTTACACTTATTATTCGATTTTATTTTTTTATGTTTTGTTGTTTGTTTTGTTTGTTTGTTTGTATTAATTTATTTGTGTGTGTTTAGGAGCGTTCTTGTTTTGTGTTTTAATGTTGGTTATTGTGTGTGTGTGTGTGTGTTGAGGTTTTCGGGGGTGCTTTTTATTATTTACTCGAAGACACTATTTGAATGTTTAGAGTGTCGATCGATTGGCCCATATTATGTGGACATTTGGTTTTTATTTGTCAATATATAATACATTATGGAGGAAAAATTATGAAATACTGAAAAATATATCAAAGTGATCTAGGTTATGATATATGTCCGATTGTTTTGGCATTAGACCAAGCACTTTACGGTATTTAGTTTAAACGAGCTGGCATTTGTTGCCGCCTTTTTGGTTTTCTTGGGGTTGTAGTGGGGCGCCCTACTACAAATAAATCAGGAACTCCCTGGTTCGAGCCTCAAATGGACGATCGTGTTCTCTTCTGCTCTACTGGTTGGGTTGGTGTCTGTATAATGTGAACGGCTGAGATAGAAGTCCTGCTATCCCTGACCTGCCTCTGGGTGTAATTGCGTATAGCCGCTAGACTTGAACCTTGGGACCCGACCACGATATAGCTCTGGTGCTCATGATAGACATTCAGAAACCAACACATCAACAAACAAACAAGCGTATTAATAACCTTTTGGTGTTTAGTTTAAAGAGGAAGACACTAAGTCTTCTCTGGAAATGTCGTTGATTCACTACACCATGTTTATACCTATATAATAATTAAATTCCCCTTCAATTTTCTTAGCGTAGTTCCGTGCTCTCTCTCTCTCTCTCTCTCTCTCTCTCTCTCTCTCTCTCTCTCTCTCTCTCTCTCTCTCTCTCTCTCTCTCTCTCTCTCTCTCTCTCTCTCTCTCTCTCTTCTCTTTCCATCTCTCTCTTTCACCCTCTCTCGCTCTTTCCTCTTTATCTCTCTCTTTCAACCTCTCTCTCTCTTACCCCCCTCTCTCTCTTTCCCCGTCTCCCTCTCTCTTACTCAATCTGTCTATCTATCTATCTATCTATCTATCTATCTATCTATCTATCTATCTATCTATCTATCTATCTATCTATCTATCTATCTATCTATCTATCTATCTATTATTTATCTATCTATCTATCTATCTATCTATCAACCGGCCACTGGTGAGGATTGCGCATGTCCCGCCTCCTCTCCAGGACACACCAGGAAGTTGTCGCGAAATAAAAGTTGTGAAAGGTTGTGGCCGACAACAACGTAAAGTATACGTTTTTTTGTTTCTTTTTTAGATGGGACTGGTTTCGGAAATAGAGAAATAGGTAAATAAAAAAAGATAGAAAGATAGATTGATGGATACGTAGATAAATAAATCAAAGAAAAAGGTGTTTATATATATATATATATATATGCGCAATCCTCACCAGTGGTCGGTTGTGAATGAAGTGACGTCATCGCAAAGAATGCCATAAACCAAAACAATTCGTAAACAAATTCCTAGACAACGGGGCGGTCACTTTATGAACTCTACCACCTTGGAAAGCAAAATAATTATGATGCTTACTGTTATGCCATTTGCAGGGCTCGATTTAATATCCACGAACAGAAAGAGTGCGTGTGGGGCGGGGGGGGGGGAGGGGGGAGGGTGAGAGAGGGAGAGAGGAGAAAGAGGGGAGGGGGGGGGCAGAAAAAGTCTGTGCTCTTCGAAAAATGACGTAATAAAAGAATACAGTGAATGACTGTGGTCTGTCCACCATAATCAAGGTACGCATTTGTCAAAACTCTTACATCATAATTCTAACGTTTTTATCTGTGAGATCCTCTTTGTCACCTGCGCATTATCATAAACTTCCTGCATACTCAGCTGAAGGTAATAAACCTCAGGTTTGGACAATTAAAACACCTCAATCAAGCACTGATACTCTGTTGAATAGGCAAGAAAGGGAGCGGGGATAAGATGTTAATAGTTGTTTGTTTGCTTTTGGGATCTTGGGGTGTTTTTTTTTGTTTTTTTTTTTCATTGTTCCTTTGTTTAGTTATGTAGAATATTAAAAGAGGTCTTAAATTTGTATTTTTAAATAGTTTCCCTATTATGAAGGTTCAGTGTGTATAAATATGCAATGCCTCTTGAAGCATTTAAAAAAACAAGTATTAAAAAGTGCTTAGTTACGTTTTGCTCTGGATCGATTATGATCGGATAAACTGATATTAGGCCTGGTGTGTCATAGAGCAGGAGGATCAATTTCTGCAATCCGTCCAGAAAACGTAAAATATGAGCACTAATGGGTTAAGTCTTTCAGGTTTCTTAAAGAACACGTACCATGCACGTAGAAGACAACTTTGTTCTGAGGCCTTCATGCCCGTGAGCACAGTCCTCTATCGACTTTGTTAAGCATTTCCAACCGCTATCTTAACAGGTTTCTTGAAGTCAAGCGTCAGCAACCAGGTTTTACCGGTGATGGGTCACAGGACTATCGTCTGACAATTTTAAATACTGCCATTCAGAGACGGAGTAAAGATACCAGGACTTCTGTCCCAGCCGATCACATTATAATGGCACCGATCCAACCAGTAGAGATCGAAGTCCGACAAATAATTTTGTCCAATCGTGGGATCAAACCAACTACCCTCCAAGCAGAAAAGCCCAGTGCATTATAATTCAAGCCAGCTCACCACTATCCCCTCCCACACAAACACACTCCCCATTATAACACGCGACAGCCGCTAAAAGGTTGCAAGTCTGGATTACGCCTGAGACAATTATAGCTTAACCAATGAGGCCGAATTCCTGAGCGTGTTACCTGTGTAAATAACCATTTCGTCATGGGGATAGTTGTTGTTGTTTGTTTGACATTATTTTAATGAATCATCAATAGCTCTATGTGTCTTTATCTGTTCCTCCATGTGGACGCATTTGTAGAATTAAATTTTAGAATTATTTCTAATAGTTCAAACAGTTGTAACAAAATACAAACGAATTGGATTGCAGCTGTTTGCTCCACAGTGAAATGCTTTATTAGTCAGTGGGAAGAAAATGCGATTTAAAAAAACAACAATTAAATCCAATATTGAGAGAGAGAGAAGAAAAAAGTGAAGGAGACACATAGGCAGTAGATTTTTATTATTATCAATGATGATAATTTTTTAGTATCCATGTTTTTGCAAATTATACGACAACGATCAACCAATATCGATGGCCATAGCTATAGCTTCATCAGTTTTACTGTAGTCACCAATCAAGAACTTTTAGGAGGAATCTGATCGGCATCAAAAGCGTAAAAAAACAAAAACAAATTATGACTCACTACTTGGCCCGCTAAGCAAGCAATGTTTCACGCATTCCTGATATGCCAGTCCCTCCCAAATCTCCTGCTTCTCCGACTCGACCAAGCTTGTGACAGTCAATTGTTTTTGGCATTGTGTAATTTGGCTGGGTCACCAAACAGCTAGTCGTGTCAAGATGGAAAAAAAAAAACAACAATGGTTGCCAGGGACGTTCGGAGTGTGGTGTGTCAAATCTAATGATGTTGGCTCGTAGAGTTTTGGTAAAGCTGCTCATAAAGTCGTCTCTCTACAGCAATTATAGGCTCATTACAAACAGCTACTTTCCTGAACTCTAGGGTGTACCATTTTAACTTGCTTCTTCTAAAACATGATTCGCTCATTAGTCTCTGTCTTCCTCTCTTTCTTTGTATGTCTGTCTGTCTGTCTGTCAGTCTGTCTCTGTCTGTCTGTCTGTCTGTCCGTCCGTCTGTCTGCCTGTCTGTCTGTCTGTCTCTTTCTTTCTTCCTTTCTCTCTTTTTCTCTCTCTCTTTCTCTCTCTCTCTCTCTCTCTCTCTCTCTCTCTCTCTCTCTCTCTTATTCTCTTTTTCTCTCACACAAACACACACGTACTCTCAATTTCACTTGCCATCTCTCTTTTAATCCGTTGTGTCACTAGAATCGTTGTTTTTTTCATTCATTGCTGACAATTTATTGTTGTTCCTTTTCCTAGAGGATAAAATAATGTCAGAAGCGACACCCCCGCTCCCTTTAAAACGCTTTGTAAAATTATGCATCTTAGGACAATCATAAGGGAGTGAGGGTTCCCCCATCGAAGCTGAGCCAAGGGCCCTTCTGCAACCTAAATCCGGCACTGTTTTAATTTACTCGTATCTGCCGATGGTTAGTTATGCCAAACACTGATCTCAAGGTCTACTCTGCGTAGTTGAGCAGTCTTGGTGACACGCTCTCCTGCAAGCTTTGTTGATTGTTGTTTTCTCGGAAACGAGAATCTCCCCCCCCCACACACACACACACCCTTTTTATTCACTAAGAGACAATGACCAACATTAACTAGGTATTCTCTCTCTCTCTCTCTCTCTCTCTCTCTCTCTCTCATTCCCTCACCCACTCACGCATTCTAACTCTATTAATTTACCTCTTTATGCCTGCCTCTCTCCTCTCCTTCTCTCAAATAGCGAATAATTATCTGGTTAACAGGTCGACCTCTGTGACCTCATGTCATGACCCCGGAAGAGAACTGGTGTAGTTCTAGGTGTTTGCAGTAGAACGGTAGACCAATCGCTCAGTGACGAGACACTCGGCTGGACAAACACAGAAACAAACACACATGGAGACAAATACGCCCAGAGACAAATACGCACAAAGAAATAGAGAGACAGAGGCGGGAAATAACAGAGGCAAACTGATAAAGAAATGGATATAAAGAGGCACAGACATAGATAGATGGTTTGACAGACATAGAGAGATGGGGGGACAGACATAAAGAGATCGATTGACCAGACATAGAGAGGTGGAGAGATAGAGGCACAAATATAGAGAGATGGATTGACAGACATAGAGAAATGGGGGGACAGA
>RQTK01000124.1:524308-529783 GCA_003991915.1 Elysia chlorotica | reverse complement strand
AGAGATGGATTGACAGACATAGAGAGATGGAGGGACAGAGGCACAAATATAGAGAGATGGATTGACAGACATAGAGAAATGGAGGGACAGAGGCACAGATATAGGGAAATGGAGAGACAGAGACACAAATATAGAGAGATGGATTGAGAGACATAGAGAGATGGGGGGACAGACATAGAGAGATGGATTGACAGACATAAAGAGATGGATTGACCAGACATAGAGAGATGGAGGGACAGAGGCACAAATATAGAGAGATGGATTGACAGACATAGAGAAATGGAGGGACAGAGACACAAATATAGAGAGATGGATTGACAGACATAGAGAGATGGGGGGACAGAGGCACAAATATAGAGAGATGGATTGACAGACATAGAGAGATGGAGGGACAGAGGCACAAATATAGAGAGATAGGTGGACAGAGGCAGAGATAGGGAGAGATAGATGGACAGAGGCACATATTTAGAGAGATGGAGAGACTGAATCAAAGTCAAATAGATAAATACATATTAGAAAGAATGAGAGGCAGAGAAATAGCGAAAACAAAGAGTTAAACATTTAAATTTCAATGAAAGCAGAAAACATTTGAATTTGAGGCAGATGAGAGAGAGAGAGAGAGAGAGAGAGAGAGAGAGAGAGAGAGAGAGAGAGAGAAGTAGACAGAAAAGGAAACAAAGACACAGAGTCAAAGAGCGAGAATGCGAGATGGAGAGAGAGAGAGAGAGAGAGAGAGAGAGAGAGAGAGAAGGATAAAATTTGGTCTGTGCATGAAGTACAAAACAAAGAAACGATAGGTGTGCAAACAAACAAAACAAAACAATACCGACGTAAGGTGGCGCCGAGAGAAATGTTCACCCAAAGATTTAAATTGAAGGGACCCGATGGGAAGAGACGGAGGAGACTGATTATTAGGCTAGATTTGAAGTCGTTTCAGCTCTAGATGTTTGAGTCTAACACAGCGAAAGAGAGTGTGACTGATTATTAGGCTATACACAAGAGAGGGAGAGAGAGAGAGAGAGAGAGAGAGAGAGAGAGAGAGAGAGAGGGGGGGGGCAAGTGGAGGACAAAAGCAGAGAAAGAGAGTGGAGATATATATAGAGAACAAACAAAATGATGGAGTGAGAAAGGAAGAAAGGGAAAAAGGGAAAAATTATGAGCAAACCTATTGATTTTAGCTCTACAATACTGGTAGAACTAACGGTAAAGATGCTTGCTATACTGCATAGTCATCAATAAGTGAATTGGGCACTGCGGCATCTTTAATCTTTTTAACCGGCTTTTCTTCATTTTTGTTTTTTGTGAGGGAAGGGGAGGAGAAAGTTTGGTCTGTTGGTCTGTCTGAGGTCAAACGAACCAAACAAAAAAGCCCTACGAAACAGGGGTCAGAAAGTCGGCGCATAATATGCAGGTTTGTAGTTGTGTCAGTTTCAGAACATATGCAGGTTTGTAGTTGTGTCAGTTCCAGAACATATGCAGGTTTGTAGTTGTGTCAGTTCCAGTACATATGCAGGTTTGTAGTTGTGTCAGTTTTACTACATATGCAGGTTTGTAGTTGTGTCAGTTCCAGAACATATGCAGGTTTGTAGTTGTGTCAGTTTCAGAACATATGCAGGTTTGTAGCTGTGTCAGTTCCAGTACATATGCAGGTTTGTAGTTGTGTCAGTTTCAGATGTATACGTCCAAACATCAACACAGTCAACCAGAACATATGCAGGTTTGTAGTTGTGTCAGTTTTACTACATATGCAGGTTTGTAGTTGTGTCAGTTCCAGTACATATGCAGGTTTGTAGTTGTGTCAGTTTCAGAACATATGCAGGTTTGTAGTTGTGTCAGTTTTACTACATATGCAGGTTTGTAGTTGTGTCAGTTTTACTACATATGCAGGTTTGTAGTTGTGTCAGTTCCAGTACATATGCAGGTTTGTAGTTGTGTCAGTTCCAGAACATATGCAGGTTTGTAGTTGTGTCAGTTTCAGAACATATGCAGGTTTGTAGTTGTGTCAGTTTTACTACATATGCAGGTTTACAGCTGTGTCAGTTTCAGTACATAATTATGCAGGTTTGTAGTTGTGTCAGTTCCAGAACACATGTAGGTTTGTAGTTGTGTCAGTTCTACTTCATATGCAGGTTTACAGCTGTGTCAGTTCTACTACATAAGCAGATTTGAAGTTGTTTCAGCTCAACATGTTTGTCTGAGTCTTTTTTTTAACACAGCGACTAATGAAATGTGGTTAGCAAAAATTGCCGTTAGTTCAAAGGCATGAGAGAGAAAAATTGAGATATATAGAGAGAGAGGCGTACCGGCACACACTTATAGACAGAAACAAGATAGAGACATAGGAAGAGAGAGAGAGAGAGAGAGAGAGAGAGAGAGAGAGAGAGTGTGTGGAGAAGGGAAATTGCACAAAACCTGACCTTCTAGCCAAACTCCCCCTTAATTTTCTTTTCTTTTTTATGCTAGGGGAATAAATTTGGCCCCAATTAGGGAAGCTGTTCTAAACTGGTCGACGCAGCTGAATACATCTTTAAGCATGGTTGGCCTCTTTCTTTCGCTCTCAAACTAGTCTTCAACTTGCCCTCGTTTAAAAACTGTTTTCTTTTAGTGGATTTTGTGGGGGAAAGATAGATCACATTCAAAGAAACTATGCTATGCTTGTGTATTTCTTAATTCCATCTAAACAGCCAGGCCGTACGTACAACGTCGTAGTAGCAAGAATATGAGAACAAGGAGACTTACGTCGTTACTGTTACCGCGGCGTTTTACTTAGACCCCAGGTTGTAATAATAATTCTCATTCTTCTATTATACGGTGGCGGGACTTTAGAGTCAAACAATAAATATACCGACGTATATTCAACCATTAGGAAAACAAGGAAAAAAAACAATGCTACCTGATCGGGGATCAAACCCCAAACCTTTCACTAAGAAGACGCGCTCTTGACCCCCCCCCCCCCCCCCTCCTCTTTTTAAATCCATTTCATTTTTATTTTTTAAAACTTCCCTAACGTTTCCGGGCAGATCTGTCTAAGCTGTTGAGATCAACAAGTGTTTGTTGACTCGATGTCCAGGATGACACAAGGCCAAATAGTATTTGGAAAATAAGCTGCGAGCCAAATACACTCAGGTGTTCTCAGTTTTGACCTGTTGTGGAAAGGAAATAGAGGAAAAAAGAAAAGTGGGGGAGAGAAAGAGAGAGAGATAGAGGGAGAGAGGGAGGGAGAGAGAGAGTCAGTGAGTTTGTTTTTACGGCACGTCAGCACGGTAACAGCTATATTGAGTTAGAGAGAGAGAGAGAGAGAGAGAGAGAGAGAGAGAGAGAGAGAGAGTTACAAGGTCATGAAGGTAATGCTGATTTCCTCTTTGTGTGCGCCGTTTCACTGCCAGCCTCTATTTTGCTCTGACTCTGTCTTTCTATATTTTGCTCTTCTCCTCGATCTGTCTGTCTGTCTATCCATTTATCTGCCTCTATCTTTTCTTCTCTCTCTCTCTTTGTCTCTTTCGCCCTCTCTCTATCTCCCCTCGTCCTTGTTACAGGTTTGTTTCCCCTGTTGTTTTTTTTTACCTTAAAGTTTTTGATCCATAACATCTCTTTTTGCTCTTCGAACAGTTTTTTCCGTAATGAATTTAACTCTAATACAGAGTGCTAAGTTCCAAACTAAAAATATGGGGATGAGTGACGTAACACTATTTTATTTTAAATCCGGAGAGTGACAACCAAGTAAGTAATAAAATTATATTCTCTAAGATCTCCAACAGTTATGGGCTGTTTTTTTTTTTTGCCTTTTTTATACTAAGATAACTGGTAGCTCTAATTGTTTTAGTTTAAAAAGATTGGCCATATCAAGTCTGGACTTAATGGCTTCAAACAAGTTTAGTGCCAAATTACAATAGTTCGTAAAACTTGTACTAAAGTGTTCTTCTAAGCTGCCACCGCGGATTGGTTTCCATTTTACTACATGGAGAGGCGTTTAATGCGGTTTCAAGAATCACCTTTTTATCTAATCATGGACTCATTCACACCATAACGTACGCAACCAACAAGCTTTTTCTCTCTGTTTGTCTGCTTGTCTCTCTCTCTATCTCTCTCTCTCTCTCTCTCTCTCTCTCTCTCTCTCTCTCACACACACACACACACACATAGTTTGCACGTTTAACTTAGCTTTCGACTTCCATTTTTTTGCACACAAAAGGCTTTGACCAGCAAATCAAATGTTAGGAATTTTTAGTGTCACTATGTGCATTGTACGACTTTCTGAGGAAACAATAGGAAAGACAGGCAGACAGACAGACAGACAGATGGGCAAACAGACAGCTAGAAAGATAGACACCGGCACAGACTAAAACAGATGGAGAAAGAGTCAGAGACAGACAGAGACAGAGACATATAAACAAAAAGTAAAGTAGGGAGGGTAACAGTTATATACTTATAGATAGCAGAAACAGGCATGCAGACATACGCTAGATTGAAAAAATGGAGAGGGTTCGGTATTTATGGAAACAAAGTTGTTTGGTTTAATAATTGTGACAGTAACGGAGGAAATAATAAAGGAGAGTCGACAACGGGAAAACAGGATAGAATATACAAGAGAATGAGAGAGAAGAGAGAGAAAGAGACGGAGATACAGAGCACGAGACACCCAGAGAGAGGGAAACTGACATAGACAGACAGAGACAGAGAAACATAGAAACAGAAAAGACGGGGAGCAAAGAGAGCGACCAAATGAGAGAATTAAGATGGGAGCAAAAGAAAAAGGCTTGGGTTACTGAAAGAAAAGAATAGGGATAGGGGTAACATAAATAATAGCGAGAGACAGAGAAAAAAAGAGATGAGAGATACAGAGAGAGAAGGAGAGAAGGAAGAACAGAAAGAGAGAGAGAGAGATGCACAGAAAGGCAGAGAAAGAAAGAGAGATACAGAGAAAGATACAGAGAGAGAGAGAAAGGGATCACAGTGAGAAAGATAAAGAAAGAGAGATTCACAGGAGTGGGAGAGAGAGAGAGAGAGAGAGAGAGAGAGAGAGAGAGAGAGAGATCACATATAAAGATGAACCGACAGAGAGATACAGAGGGAGTGAGGGCGGGAGAGAGAGAGAGAGAGAGAGAGAGAGAGAGAGAGAGAGAGAGAGAGAGAGAGAGAGAGAGAGAGAGAGAGAGAGAGAGAAGCGAATGAGAACCTAGAGGCACGCGAAAGCTTAATGCTCGTTTGACAGGAACACTTTTTCTTTCCCTGGCCCCCGTGGTACGGTCAAGCAGTCAACATGGTGGCGCGTAATGCTTGACAACCACCTTTGACCTCGACGCCATAGCTGCTGCCTAGAAAGCGTGATTAACGTGTATCTTACACATCTTGCCTCTGTCCTTCTTGTCTAAGCCACTAGCTAACAAGGAGAGCTGTGATGATCGCAGAGTTGGGGTGAAAAAAAAACAACAAAAAACACGTGTATCATAGTAGTGCGCTGGTCTCTCAGTCCGG
>RQTK01000124.1:516808-519308 GCA_003991915.1 Elysia chlorotica | reverse complement strand
GGCTGCTCAGTGGCGACGCGGCTTAAACAACTCTGTAATTTTCTGTCTTTTCAATCTAAGTATTTGAATGTTTCCTTCTTGCATCTTTGAGATTTTTGTTTTTTAAAGGTTTGCATTGTCATAATGTGTAAATATGCTGTATTGCTGTATAAAACAAAAAGAAGTGCTCGTTAGAGGAAAAAAAGCGTTTTGAACCTTGAATCTAAAAAACTGTTCTGAATGGCCTGTGAGTGTTTGGGTCCCCCGATGTTCTCGATGTTCCCGGAGTTGCATGCCAGTAGGTGGGAGGAATGTGAGGTATGGGCCTCACCGTGGACGGTCTCTTGGCCTGGCGCCCGCCTGACTTGCTTGTCGCATGTAATGGTCATTCCTGGCCCGTGTATTGGGAGCCCTAGTGTTATTCTATACCTTGGGAGATTGGGACAGCGGGCAGAGTGAGAGAGGGAGATAGAGGGAAGAGGGACGGGGAGAGAGGGATAAAGAGAGAGAAGATGAAGAAGAAGTAGGGGAGAAAGATTAGTAAGAAAAAAAAGCTGTAGGTAATGGGAAGACAATTTAAATTGACAATTAGGATTAGGAGAAATTTGGCAGAAATAGAGTGGGAGAAAGAGAGTGATATAGAGAGAGAGAGAGAGAGAGAGAGAAATAAAGAAAAAGAGAGAGAGAGAGCAAGTAGAGAGAGAGAAGTTTGGGGGGGGGGGGAGAATAAATGGTAGAGTTAAAAAAAAATGTAAGTGATTGGAACGCACTTTAAATTAGTGATTTGGATAAGGAAACGTTTGGTATAAAGATAGTGAGAATGAAAAAGAGAGGGAGAGAGAGGGAGAGAGAGGGAGGAGAGAGAGAGAGAGAGAGAGAGAGGGGGAGAGAGAGGGTCAGGTAATAAATGAAAACGATGAAACGACAATGGTAGAATAAAAGAAAGTTTGAAGTTAACTAAAACCGAGATAAAGGTAAAATTGGAAGAAATAGAATAGAGAGGGAGAGAAGAGAAGTGAGTGAGATATAAAGGATGTGAGATGGATGAATGAAGAGAAAATTAGGAAGATAATTGAAAGGGAAATTAGATTTAGTAGAATGTAGCTAATATCAACCATCTTTGTAGTCACTTCCTACAGCACAGAATCTTGACCCCTGTTGTGTTCAGTTGTGCTCATTCTCACCATTCAAATTTGCCGTAACAACCAAATACAGTTGCGCAAAACATATTTATGCTAGGAATTCCTTATATTTCTACAACCTCAAAATTTCAAAACAAAATACGCTGAAAAGAAATAAAATATATAACAAAATGAGACGCGCAGCTGCGCTGTCTAATTTGCTAATAGAGTCCCAATTTTGAACTGACAAATTGGAATGCCACAATCGCATGCATGTCAATGGCAGTGATGCATGCTGGTAGAGAGATGGGCAATTTGCAGCCAATTAAAGGGAGGATGGTTGGGCGTCAACACATGGAGACAGGGAGATTGGGTTAGAAATAAGTAAACAATAACACAAGATGAAAAGTTTTATATAAAGAGATAAAATTGAAGAAAAAAATGAAAAGAAATTATAATTTAAAGAATGCAGTTACTTGTGTGTGTGTGTGTTTTTTTTCCTGTTTTTTTTTTTTTTTTTTTTGGGGGGGGGGGCTGTACAAGCGGAAAAAAAATAGAATTTGTTATCCCAGTTGCCAAAATAAAAGGCTAGATCACTTTTAGAACACTATATTTGTATCTATTTCACAAATGATATGTTTTATAAATAAGATGACTTATTAGGAACACGAAATATAATTAAGAGGCCCGATGGATTTAAATAATTGAAAATAATAATTTTAAAAAGATTCCACCATTCCACCTGAGCTGAAACCTTGCTTATAATAATTATATCTTTGTTTGTTTTTTTTTTTTTTTTTTTGTTGTTTTGTTTTGTTGTTATTGTTTTCTCATTTGTGTTTTCTGCATTCCATGGAATATCTAATACCCAAAGTGAAACATTGTCGAACGACATGACTGAATTGAGAAAGAGCGACAAAAGAGAAAAAAAAAGGACAAGAAAACCATCAAGCAAGACAAGAAATTCCCGAAAGGGAGATAAGTACAGACATCTTGTAGCCTGTCAAGCTAACGTTTAGCGACGTGAATATTTTCATATCTTACTTTCACTCTGCATTCCATTCTGGCAAGTTTTCAAAGAATATGACGAGCTAGGGTTGTCTTTTTTTTCATTTCTAGGTCAGGGGCTGTCCCACGGACCTTAAACGACAATAATTTCCGGTGTCCAAAGTTTGCTAGTTACCCCCCTTTTCTCTTTCTTTTCCTCCTTTTTCAGAGAGTTCACGTTTTTCAACAAGTGACTTGAACGTGTTGTCAGGCAAATATTTTGACGCTTCAGACTTCGGTCGTTCTCTACATCTTAACATGGTCCGTTGACTTGAAGCCTTGTCTGGTAATGTGATAGCCTTGGAGCTTTCTCTTTCTTTCTTTCCCCTCTTCCTCTGCATATGNCTNTCTCT
>RQTK01000124.1:448325-505773 GCA_003991915.1 Elysia chlorotica | reverse complement strand
TTGATATCTATCATACTGCTTTGAAGTTTTGTGGAATAATATAAGGTCACCATCGCCATTATCACCGACATCTTCCTCCTCCTGTCCCTGTGCCTACTCCTTTTCATCATCATCATCATCATCATCATCATCATCATCATCATCATCATCATCATCATCATCATCATCATCATCATCATCATCATCATCATCATCATCATCATCATCATCATCATCATCATCATCATCATCATCATCATCATCATCACCATTGCTATCGCAACATTTTAAAATGAACTTTGATTGTTTTTGTTAAAATTATATATCGACCATAACATGTGAGTAGGTGATTTAGATTTGTTTTTATAAACTTTCAGCTACCTGTAAAAGTAGATGGCTGGTGGAAGTCAGCTAGTGCATTCAGAAAGCCTTTGCTTCGCTAACTTTAATGGGCATGTATTTTATGGAACATTCATTTAGAACAATTTTATTTGTTTTACTGGTACAGTCTTCTTCAGATTGAACACTGGCACGATTTTAATATTATTTCGAGCATGCAATCCCCATGCTTTGGTATCCATAATACATTATTTTTAACTACAGTATAACCCTTTATATTGAATGTTTTGGACGCCTGTGAGAGCAGAGCAGATCCACTAGTTGATGTAAACTATACATAATAATTATTGCTTGAGAACAGCAGTCCGCAATTATGCTTTTGTCTTTTTTATCAATGTGCTAAGTAATAAGAAAAGTTTCAATCTCAAGCACAATAAAATAATTCGGATATCTATATCCTGAAAAATCAATATCTGGCTGTAGTTATAAAGAAGGTTTTTGTTGTTAGTTTGATTGTTTGTTTTTTGTTTTTGTTTGGTTTTAATGATGGCATACTTTTTATAAATAAGAAACTACATAGTTATTAGTTATATTCAAATGAAATTGTGATAGGCTCATAGATTTGATCTTTCTAAAAGCTACTCATGTGCGTTTATTATCTCATGATAGGGTAATCATTATTATGATAAAAGTATTGTTTTGATATGTTATGGTAATAATACTGGCACTCTCAATGACAAATTTTTATGGTATTCGTATTGTTGGTTATAAACTTGTTTTGGATATATCGTACACTGGTATGATTAGATCAAGAAAAGTTTTCATAGTCTACCGGGGGTCGCGGTGACTCAGTGGTAGAGCACGAGACTTCTAATCGAGAGGTCCTAGGTTCGAACACCAATCGGAGAGCAATGTTCTCTGCTGGTTGAGTGGTCTCACTACATTTGTGTATAACGTGACTAGCTGATACAGAAATCCTGGTATCTCCGCTCTGAATCTGTGGGACAGCACGTAAAATTGTCTGACATGAGTCTCGCGACCGGCCCAGTGGTCCAGTTGCGAACGTTTGGTGTTAAGAAGCAAACAAACGAACGGATTAAAATCATTATCTGTTTGATTGGAAGTTTCATCTATAGAACAGTCGAATGGATGGACTGTGTACATTCTTTTTCTATCCACTTCGCATCTTTAATTCACTTACTTGATTAAGCATTGCAGTTGGACAGAAGCACGTAATCTTGCTTTACACAAATTCATATGCTAATTCTTTATTTTTCCACTTTTTTGTGAGTTTTCAGTAGAATTTTCTATTACATTATTTTGTAAACTGTTTTGATGATTTCTATAGACTGAAAAGCCTAAGAGATTTTTTTAGAAACAAATAAAACAGTCATGGCAGCTTATAATTGAAGTATGAAAAACTGTTGTAAATCAATAATTAATACTAAGTAATTTTTTCCATGTAATACATTTGTTTCTTTAATCCTGTTTTAAAATGGACCATATTTTAGCATGCATTTGTACATTTAATTTAAATTATGGTTTTATATAAGTTTGATTAATTCCATTTGCACTTTCACACACCCATACACGCTGAATCCTACTTGAGTTTTTCGCTCCCCGCAACTCTTTTTGCAATGGTTACCACTTGGGATTTTCGCTCCCTGTATTAATTTTTCTTAACTTTTGCTTATCACTTTGGTTTTCCCCTGCCCCCATGGCATAAAAGATTATGGAGGTTTACAGTTACATTTTTGTGCCTTTTGGGGGCAACTTTATTGGGATCATTGGTAACAACAGAATTCAAGCGTAAAAAAAGCAACCGAGATATAAACTATAATATGTTCACCATTCTAAAAAATTAGTTTCACAATTTACTCTTTACAGATAGCCATATGAACATTTTACAATTTACAATCTAATTGAAAGTATGCCTGTATAATATTATGTATTGTAATAAATTATGTCCATTGTCCGCGTGCATGCACCATTTAGGAAAGGTTAAAGATTATTTTCTAGCGTTTTTCTTTTCCGTGAAGTTGATTTATTTTTAATACAAACGAATGAAATCTTTGAAGAAATGGTGAGTTTGAAAGACTACATTCCGTTGTTATATGGATTGAATTTTATGTGTCCGATTTATATAAACTTAGTTATGTGTGTTGTGTACAGAGAAATACTTTTTGTTTTAATGTAAGTATTAGCCGTGTACAAAGTAGAAATAAAAATACGAATAAAGATAAATATCGAACAATAACAATACGTGACCTTAATGTTTTTGTATATTACGTTATCTATTGTTTGCGTTAGCTATCTCAGCCATTCTCTCCATTTCTCTCGCTTTTCTTTTAATCACCCCCCTGTCTCTACTTCCCTACTTTTCTTTACCTCTTCCACAACCCATCCTGTTCTTATTCAATCTTCTCTCTCGCTCTCTCTCTGCCTCTCTCATAACAACAACAACAACAACAGAAATAAAATACGAATAAAGAGAAATATCGAACAATAACAAAACATGACCTTAATGTTTTTGTGTATTATCTATTGTTTGCATTAGCTATATCTGTCTATCAGCCATTCTTCCCCTCGCTTTTCTTAATAAAAATAATAATAATAATATAATGAGCCTTTTTATTCCTGCGGCTAAGACTAGGAAAGTCACTCTGTATCACTTTTGACTACTTAAAAAATTTTTTTTTGTATGATTTTATTTGCAAAAGTTTGTTTTCAATATCATCAGATAGGAAAATGGATAAACTTTAAAAAAATATAAACTTTTATGTAGTTTATATATATATATATATATATAAAGGGGGAACAGAGACAGATATACAGATTATCTGATAGACAGACAGACAGAGACAGAGAACATGAGGAAGAAGAGTAGAGGAAACCCGTTGATATCATTTTAAGTAATGTTTTAAAGCTAGCGTTGTAGGTGTAACCCTTGATCCTTTAGAGTATCAGACGATTTGACGCCAACGTATGTGCAGGCAAGTTATAAAAACGAGTTATCCTCTTTAAAAAACGCATTTTATTTTACACGTAATAGTCATATCTCTTTAAATTTTTAACTGCTGAGCTTTACCAAAAACAACGGCTCTGTAGGGAACGTTGCGATTTGGCTTAAGCCGTGATCTTTTTGGATATCAGTTGAATCATTGCGAACTCAGGTGCTGTTTAAGTTATATCTTTACAAACGTAACCATCTTTCAACCACTTCTTAAAAAGCGTTCTGTTTTTAACTGTTGAAATTTATAGCATGAAATTGATTTCTATTTTTCTTTTTTTTATTTTTTTTTTAAACTAAACCAAATAATTAGTTTTATTTGAATTAATTTGCAAGTATAGATGTAATGAATCTATATTATGCTGGGCATGGTCCCATCTGATAGGAAAAATGACAAAGCTAAGAGTAAGAATAAAAAGAAAGCAAAGAAAACGTTCAACTCTCCAAAGGCTTTATTCAATTAAGTTTTTAAAACCACATAGTCATTCCATAGTGTAATCTTCTATATGCAATTTCATAAATTATAATTATAAGAAACAAATTTCATGTTCACTTTTGTATATGTTTATGAAAGCAACAACATCTATGAGCATTGCAGCAGACATGCACAAGGAAATTTAAAGAGATGTGTTCAAAAAAAAATACCAATTTAAAAAAAGGAAGAAAACCCACGTCTAATCATTTTATGGGTTGATCTGAAATTTCGGTGTGGTATTTTAATTTTTGTTAGTTCAACAGAAAACATTTTCATCTTTTGCACCTAGAACATGCATACATGGATTTTGAAACATCAAGCAACACATACGTTAAAATATGAAGTTATAATAATAATAATAATAATAATAATAATAATAATAATAATAATAATAATAATAATAATAATAATAATAATAATAATTCGCACAAAGACATTTGCTAAAGATAAGGCATTGGAAAAAAGCATTGTGAAGCAATTCACTCCTTAGTTCTCTAGTTCTCTGCCTTTCTTCCATCTTCAAACTGCAAGTATGAGCTCATCCAAGACCGTATGTCATGTTAAACCAATACTTAAATTTAACATACCTTATGTAAACAAGATAAGTTACCATATATATAAATGTACAGGTTATCATTCTTTTGATTCAAAAAACAGAAACAAAAAAGACAATATTAAAATTGTGGGCTCCAGGATTACCCTACTTAACCTTAAAATGCATTGCCCATCTTTTTTAACTTTGCTTTTCCCCCTAGGCAAATACACATTTAACATATTCAATTGGAATAATTCACTAAGAACAAGAAACATTCTTTTTTAAAGGTCACTATGGACAAAGAAAAAGGGCTTTAAAAGTCTCTTGTATAAAGCTATTCCTTGCAAATTTGGTCAGGCTCATTGATTTCCTAACTTACAAGGTCAGCAACTAGGCTATATGGGATGAGTCCTTAGTTATTGTCTGACAACTTTACCTGCTGCCACTGAGAGACATAGAAGACATATCAGGACTCACAGGTGTTCTCATTAGACTGACACTGGTTCAAGCAGTAGGGGGAGAAATCAGACAAGTAGTTTTGCCAACTCATAGAATCAAACTGGGACCTCCCAATAGAAGACAAGTACTCTCACCCCCCACATCCCTTCCGCTTAGATCAGGTAATCCGGCATCACAACACAAATGGTAAGTTGACTAAAAGCCATAAGTGATGTCATCCATCAAATAGGTGGGAAAGAATATTGTGGTCATGTTTCAAGGCGTGGCAGAGGGGTGTTGCCGTCAAATACTGGCTTAGGGCTGAACAGCCAAGAGAACACTTTTAAGACCAAAACTAAGGCAGGCATGAAAATGTTTTCTTTTTAAAGCGTAATTACGTCAAAACTATCCACGTTTTTAAATGTCAGTCATTTCGTCCTTTCTTGATTGAAAAATCTTTCTCCACTTAGGAAAAGTTGCTTGTGTCAACTTAAGCAAAACCTCTAATGAAGTTTCGAAAAGTCACTTTTTTCATTTCTATCCACTTGATTTTGAAAGAAATATGACACCAACAGTTTTTCCCTTCTCAAAAGGGCATTCTGTTGAAATTTTTTGAGAAGATCATAAATATGAAATAAAGCTTAGTGATAATACTATGCAATCTTCAAAACCAGTTCAAACATAGCTTTATGACATTCAACATTTTTGCTTTACTCTGTGTTTGAATCCTACAATTTCAATAGATAAGTTTAAACAGATGCAAAAAGAACATCACAGAAGTAGTGAAATTAAGTTTGTATCACACTTAATGTATTAAAATGGAGGGCAGGGGGAAACACACTGCCGTACACAAAACTACGACTCTCTTGAGGAAATAATGTCAATACTTTAATGTATAGTGTTTTAAATTTCAATCTTTTATACTTCTAATAAAATCAGTTGAAAAGTTTCATTTCCTAAGTTTGATTTGTTCTTTTGTTATTAAAAACATCAGGTTTTTATTTATTCAAAAGTCTAAGTTACATGAATATTTTATGGTAAGCAAAACTTAAACACAACAAAAAGAGGGAAAGAAATAAAAACAAAAAACAAAAAACATTCTGTAAGAAAAATAGTAACGAGCAACAAATGTAAAAACTAAACAACATCACCCAATTCAACTACTGATAAAAATGGGATGGTAATGGCACAAATCTAACATAACACAAGATTAATTTGAAAGGATTGACCCACCGGCAAATAGAATAAAGTCTTTTGTCCTTATTAATATTAAAATCCCCAAAAAGGCAGATATATCTAAATAATGAAAACAAGCAACTTGTGATTTTAAAATGTCTTGTTGGATCATATTCATTTCACAAAATACGTTATGCTCATCCCTTTCAGCCTGAGTGGGTTTGAGAAATCTAGAAGGACAGCGGAGGGGGAGCTAGCTTCTAAATTAATAATATTGTGAATCAAGCCAAAAAGAAAAAAAAAACACACAATTTTGGGGGAATTTGCTTCACTTGTCAATCAATATCAAGAGCAAAAAAGATTATAGGGGAACACTTAGTTGACAAATTGATTCACTATTCCCATGAGTGTTATTGCGGGCGCTTTAGTTTGAACAATATACATTAAGCAGTCACGTTTGATTGCATTCTTTTCTCTTTCAGAGAAATTCTAAGTAAAAATAGTTCACTGATTATTAATTTATTTGGTCTATTTTTATGCTAAAACTTATTTTCTTTTCACACATATATTTTAGGCTTTCTCACAATCTTCCAAGGCACAGATGAAAGATTTTAATTCTTTGAGGTGAGGTAGAATGTAACACAGACCTTGGCTTGAGAAATCACCTCAAAACAAACAACAATGAGTAGAAGAATATATAATACAGACAAATTTGTGATGGAAATGAAAAAAAAAAAAAAATAACAGAAATTCAAATCACAGAAGTGACTGTTAAGTCTTGGGGTTTGCTAGCAGTACATGTAATCCTAACATGCAAACAACCCCTCACTGAAGACAAGAAGCAAATCGCCATTGTAATAAAAACAACCCTTCACTGAAGACAAGGAGCAAATCGTAATTGTAATAAAAACAACCCTTCACTGAAGACAAGGAGCAAATCTTAATTGTAATAAAAACAACCCCTCACTGAAGACAAGGAGCAAATCGTAATTGCAAGAATAGCGTCAATAAATTCCAATTGCAACTAAAAACCCACATGATTTCCTTAAATTCCTTAACAGTTCCCAAGTATTCAAGTTACGAGGTTACTTTTCTTTCATATATTTTTCTTATAAAATGCCGTAATGGTTCACAGTACAAGCGTCATAGTGAAAAAAGAAATGTTTGTCAGCGCAACTTAAATATGGAATTAAACAAATGTAATCCCATTAGCTTCATACTGTTTTGTTTGCTAGTTGGTTGGTTTTTAACAGGTAACATCAGTAACTAGACCACCTTCTGGTCAGGTCCTAGAACTTAGTGTCTGTCAATTTTATGTGCTGTCACAAAGCGGAGAATTCAGGACTTCTGTCTCATTTGTCTGCATTATACTAATATTAATCCAATCAAAATGTTAGCAATTATTTGGATAACATGTTACTAAAACGTCTAACCCCCCTAATCATTATTTGGATAACATAATACCAAATCGAGTCTAACTCACTCCCCTCACCCCCACCCCCCTTTTTTTTTACATGTCATTACTTGGATAACATGTCACCTGATGATAAATCCCCCTTGTTATCATTTCAATAACATGGCACCTAAATAATCTTTCAAACCCAGGACTTCTACTTTTTCAGCCCAACTAAATATAAGCACACCCACACAGAAAATCAAAATATTAATTAGAGCATGATTCAGTTGACTTGGCTGCTTAACAACGCCCACGTCAGCACTATATAAGTTTTATTGTCAGAGGGCCTCAAGACCGATGTCTGACAATTTTATGTGCTGCTGCCACACACCAGATGACCGGTGTGGGTGGGGTTGCTGGACTTCTTTCTCAGCCAGTCGCATTATTCTGACAATGGCCCAAACCAGTAGAGCAAAGAATCGGACAAACAAGCTGAAGATCAAGTCTCTACCACTTGAATCAGTTCAATCCCCATCCCCAGAGAGCATGAATGAATATTAGCTCTATAGAACTCTGACACCAAATTTACCACCATTTAGCCAGTCAACAAGCTAGGTTACTAACAGAACCTGTGATTTAAAATATCCTATTCCATCTGATCGAGGGTAGTTTCCAGAGTGATTAACTTGATTAAGTCATAGATCTGATCGTTAAACTCGAGTCGTTTCACTGCATGAATGAAGCAACCGTATATTATTTGAAACTATAAAGTTAAGGAAAACCTGAAAAAACCTGCGAACGTCAGCCATAATGACATATGACAAGTAATTGTGGGGAAAGCTTTACGGAGTAACATTTTACTGTGCACAAACAAACAATTAGGTCATGGAGCAAATAGAAGCTGTTGAGGAAGGTGCGAAACATTGGCAGTAGCAAAAATAAAACCAATCAACAACAAAATGGAACCAAAAAAAAAATACATCACCTCATTTCCACACACACAAATAACTGATGCTGCAATACAATACCTCCTTTCTCTTTCAGACAGACAGTTTCATCCTCTCATAATCAAACATTTAATTATTCACAATAGATCAACTGACACAAGTCACCTTACTGTAAGGCAATCTCAAGAGAAAAAAAAGGAAGCGTTCGTAAGTCAAATCTAAAAAACTGTAACAGACCAGTGGCGACCATCATAGAGACAATAGTGTTTTGTGAAACTGCAAAGAGAAGTTTTACAAAGAAAAAGTGAAAATACCGTCATTAGTTTGAATGTAGTTGCAGGTTGCTTCTTGTTTGAGATCCAGGTCTTTAGGATTTACAAAATATCCACAACACCAGTGAAGTGTTGAGCTAGTGTTTTGCTTGATCCCTGTCAACTATACAAATCCTGTCTCCATCTCTGAATGTGCCACTATATTCATCTTATTTGAATTTTTTACGCCTCAGCTCAAAGCAAGGTGTTTCAAAATGTTTCCAAAAGAGTCGAAAGGTTTGAAACACGTTGAGGCGTCTTTATGCCCTGTCTAACAGCCAGATCAGTTATACATCAGAAAAAAAAAAGTCACTTCAATACTCTGTAGTTGTAGGGTTTCTCTCAGTCTTTTTGTCTCTTTATGCCAGGTAGCTGTATGTGTCCTTCTGTCCATCCACTCGAGCCAGGTATTCCTTCTCTATCAAAATATCGATGCATTTCTGATGGAAAGAAGAAAAAAAAATTAGTTTTTAACTACTGGGCACTTACAGTTGATAGTTATATTGAATGTAAGGTGATTTTCTTTGTTACACACTTTAATCAGTTTGAACTACAACCACTTAAATCAGCACCTTCGAAATGCAGGAAACAATGTAATTTTTTTTTAAACTGTCACATGGTTGCCATGGTGGGGCCGCCATATTGGAACTTGGGTACCTTAAATCAGTGAACTTTTAAAAACTATCTTGTCCTACAGTTCTGTATCAAATAATTTGAATCTTTTGAGACATGTGGATGCACTGTATCTAAACAACATTATGAGCGGATTTTGGCTATTTGATTTCAGATTTCTAAAAAACTTAACATTCGCAAAAAGTCTCTATTATATGTTTATTACAGCAAGCATCAACATCATACGAATTTTCAAAGCAATTGATCAATTAGTATTGGAAGAGATAGATTTATAGTGTGGAAAATGTAACTTTTGAGAAAATCGCATTTGAAAGTAGTGCATATAAAAATCTAAAAAAATGCTAAAAAAAAACTTCCCCAAAAATCAATTCCAAGTCATTTTAGCCTTTTATGATGGTCATAATTATGTCAAACTCGTTCTCTCTTACTGCTTAGAAAACCGAAACTAACAATCCAGCTTTAAGATAATCAAAATAAGTAGAAATTGTGCTAGCTGAAATGACGATTCTGTGAGCTGAGATATAAATTAACACACGTGTGGTTTGGCCACGTAACCTCCTGGAAACCTCAAAGCGTTTCAGGTACCCAAGGACGCTTAGCCAGGCTGTCTGATGGCGTAGCAGCACTAGCCATGCCTCATTATTGAAATTTCTTGTTTACAAGCTGAATGCAGGTCAATCTGCCGCGCGTTATATCAACTACAGGATGTCTTCTATGAATAAAACTGCTAAACATGGAGTGCCAATGGCCTTGTGATTATTTGTACATGATCCTTTAGCACAGCAGCATGAATCTAATACAAGAAACCAGTAAATATAATCGTAAAAACTGTTCGAACTAGGGCTTTTCTTAGATGTTTTCTCACAATTTTGTCACTCAAAATAAGGACTGGAATTGTAAAAACCTGAATTTAGAATTAAAAACAACTTCAAAACAATAATTGTTTGGTTCATATGTCCACAACAATGGATGAACTTAAGTATATAGGAACATTTAAAAATGGTAATGCAGTACCTTTATAACTGGCACCCTCGGTTTGAAGCGGGAGGACAGCTGGTTGAGGACCTCAATCAGCAGCTGCTGATGTTTCAGTGTTTTGCGCATCTTCATGATCCTAACAATGGCTGCCTACACAGGCACAAAAACACACAGGGAAAAAAATTCTACTGTTTCATTGACATTTCAAAGAAATCTGATATTTAAATAAAATTTTACATATAACAAACCAACAGATAGTTTTCCATTTGAAGTGGGGGCTTTTCTGGTGCAGTTTTAGTATACATAGATCTTTTCCCTAGATTATTGATCTCCAACAGTTATAATCTTCTATGCTGTGAGTTTAAACTATTTCCTCATTAATTTAATGTTGTACTTCTTTCAGTGTGATATTTTCAAGAATTGTTTATTACCTTGTGTCGTAAATTACTCTTATTATGAACAGAAACAATATGCTTACTTTCAAATGTTTATTGGTCCACAAATCCAATGCAAATATTGTCCTTTCTGGACATAATTATGTCTCTTTTGTGGTTAACTCTGAACCGCAACATGAAGCTTTTCTGAACAATAACTGCTCCTACTCCTACTACAACTACTGCTACTACTACCATCACCACCATGACACCAACTTTGACGACTGCCACTGCTACTGCTGCAGCTAGTAATAAATGACAGTTATATCGTTCATATCACAACCCTTTGAGGCTGCCTCCATGGACTTTACATTATATCATTTTTTTTTTCTTCAAACCTATAAAATATGATAGCGTGTCTAATTTTCAAGCTTCTAGTGGGATACTCTAGGTAGTCCGTTGTCTCACATGATAACTTCAATGTGCATCCATACTGGGGGTGGGTGCATGTGTGGCCGTGAAGGCAACGGCTTCTGACAAGTATTGGGAGACTTTTTCACCCATTAAATATAAGCATTTATTATGCCTGGCTCTTCTTCACTTTTAGCTCGCTGCAAAGCACAGTTGGCTGCAAAACCTCTCTATTCCGTCAAATCCTGCGCTTAACCTCCAGTTCTCTCAATGACTTTTTCTTTTTTTTTCATTACACCACCTTGCTTTAGGTCTTCCCCTCATCCGTCTTCTCCATGTCAGACTTTTTCATATGAAACTCCCCTTTGCCTTTTCAGTATGTGTCCTTTCCACATCCATCTTCTTCTCTTAAACTATTATGCTATAGGCTGCTGTTCTGTTTTTGTATGACTGCAATACTAACCACATCTTAACAGCATGAGCCTAAGACTGATAATTTACCTGTATTAAAAGCTTGCGGTCCTCCTCAATATTTTTGTGTGTTGACTCTTGCTCTGCTTTGACCTCAGTCTTCATTGGAACGTTGATATTTACCCTTAATTTTTTGCTGGATGGAGTGAAAAAAAAATCAATTTTTTTTTAAATTAAAGAAGCTAAAAGAAATCTGCTTTATTGATGGTTCATGCTCAATTTTAAAAGAAATTGATTGGTCAAAAATTCGGAGAAACAACTGTTGAACACAACTGTTGGAGGTTTTAGAAAATGCTAATTACTGCAGAAAGGTACTTATCTTGTAAGAATTTCAAGAGCCAAAATTATAAAAAGGTTGTACTTTCAAGATAATTAAAAGATAAACTACATTATTTTCTTTTGCTAATTTTTCATTGCAATGATTTTTAATGTAAAATTTGCAATTTTCTTTTTACAAAATGTTTGTCAAATTTGAAAGTGCCAAAAGGCAAAAAAAAAAAAAGGTTCAAAGCTGCCAGACGAAAAAAAAAAGTTGTGGAGCTGAGTTTGCTCAAAAGTTTGGCTGCACTGGCCTGAGAGTGGTAGGTTGGATGGAGTTGGTAGCTTAACTCCCAATGTCAGCCCTTTATAGGCTATATTGTGGACAATGTTACTAGCTGTTACACAGAGACAGTGCAGGGTTACCTGAACTGTCTCAGCTGATCACATTATACTGACACAGGCATAACATGTTAAAGAGGAAATGGGACACAAAAATTTTTGACTGATCGTGGGTTTTGAACTGAGAGTGGTAGGTCAGCCGTTTCCAATCCCAGCTGGTGCTCGAAGTCGGTACAAGATTATTTGGGATACATAGGAACTTGGGGTACTTACAACTAATGAGAGATTTCATATGAGTAGTACACTTTGAAGCTGCATGCTTCAAGTCTCATTAGTTTATGGATAAAGAAAACCATCTGGACATATTTTCCTATCCATTAATCCATGAGTAATTTCAGGGATGACAATTGCTACCTACATGTAGACTGATGAAAATTATTGAAAGAGGAGAACATAAACCAGAAATGGAGGAAATCAAACTAATCAAAGAAAGATTTCAGTCTGACAGAGCAAGTTCCTCAACCCTGAGTTCTGGCTAAATGGCAGGCCACTCACTTTTTGTATCCCAGAAAGAGGGACACTTGAGTCTCTGGTTTGATATCTGCTTCACTGACATTCTCTTCTGCCACCAGAAGCTTAGACTTAAGAAGAATGTGCATCACTTGCTGAAGGATATCCTGAAATAACAATGGGTGCAAAACTTTTCATAGCAAAGACAATGGCAAGCCTTACAAGGCATAGGTTAGTCATTGTGTTGAGCTTGTTTTCATTGTTATCATACAAGTAGCTGCAAGAGATTTAAAGGGATTTTTATTTCAACATATGAATCAAAAGACAGTTTCTTTTTTATCTCTGTCTCTGTAAGGATGGAATTTTTGTGTATTTCCTAAAAAAATAAACAAATTACTAGAGGTATTTTAATGTGATGATTAAAACAAGGCTATACAGTAAAATAACCTTTACACATATACTCTTGCAAAATAATAAGTACATATAAGGTTTTAAAACCTAACAATGCTTTCTACAAACATACCATTTTAAGATTTGTGGACTCCTGCAGCTGCTGTACTGTGTAGGAGTCGGCGGAGTTGTACTGAAGAAGCACAGCAATCTGGAACGTTGAGGCCTGTTGGCACATTGTGTGAAAAGAAAAAACAATATATGAAAAAAAAGACACCAAGATTTGTTAAGCAATTACTTGAACCCTCCACAGAAAATCAAACTTGTGGATTGTGTGTTTCAATGAGTACAATCAATGAATTTCATGCTCAACGAGTGTAATTTCTTAAGATTTTTCTCTGCAAGTGATTAAATAACAAATGTAAGTTTCAAATTTTTTTACAATCATGAAATGCTTACGATCCACTTTATGGCAAACAGGTGACGCATGAGTCTAATAAAACAAACACTTGAGATTATTTCTAATTCTGGACAACACTGGATCATCAGGTTACAAAACTAAGTTTTTACACAAGTCAATATTTTTTTGTAGTTCAGGCAATATTGAGAGTATATATAACATTCTGTTAGCCCAGCGGTTTGTTTGTTTGATGCTAAGCATCAAATGTGAGCACTATATTGTGGACGGGTCCCAAGACGAACAATATATCACTATTTTTCCTGCTGCCACTCAGAGACAGTGTAGGAATACCTTTACTCCTGTCCCAGCTGGTCACATTATACTGCCACCTACCCAAACAGTACGGGGTAGGGGACAGAATCGAACGAAAACATTTTTTGACCAATCATGGGTTTTGAACTAGAGACTTCTCAATTGGGAGACAAATGCTTAACCACTTGTGCCCCTCTTCCCCCACCCCCATCCTCCTTCCACCTCCTCACTCAGTTCAGTTGTGATAAGAACCAATTGATTTTAAAAAGTGTTATCCCAACCTGAAGAGTGTGTCTATTCTTGAAGCAGTTGGTGACAACCTCTCCTTTGGACATCTGGTAGAGCCAGTTCAGCTTGCGGCCGCTGTGGCGACTGCTGTAGAAGTTTGTGTATGTTGCGGAGGCGGGGGGCGGGGCATGTGCTCAGGAAATTAATTTGGCAGAACATGATTAAAACATTGATAACGATGGCCAGCATAATCATGGAAAAAAAAATGTAATAGGCCATATCACAACCTTTAAAGTGTGTTTCCCTCGCTCAGGCAATATTGAGAGTATATAACATTCTGTTAGCCCAGCGGTTTGTTTGTTTGATGCTTAGCATCAAATGTGAGCACTATATTGTGGACGGGTCCCAAGACTAACAGCATATCACTATTTTTCCTGCTGCCACTCAGAGACAGTGTAGGAATACCATTACTCCTTCCCAGCTGGTCACATTATACTGCCACCGACCCAAACAGTACGGGTTAGGGGACAGAATCGGACGAAAACATTTTTTGACCAATCATGGGTTTTGAACTAGAGACTTCTCAATTGGGAGAGAAATGCTTAACCACTTGTGCCCCTATTCCCCCACCCGCATCCTCCTTCCACCTCCTCACTCAGTTCAGTTGTGATAAGAACCAATTGATTTTAAAAAGTGTTATCCCAACCTGAAGAGTGTGTCTATTCTTGAAGCAGTTGGTGACAACCTCTCCTTTGGACATCTGGTAGAGCCAGTTCAGCTTGCGGCCGCTGTGGCGACTGCTGTAGAAGTTTGTGAACCTCTGGTAGCTGCGCTCAAGCTGATGAAGGAGTAGAGGAAAAATCATCTCTTCATAAAATTAAAAAAAAAATGAAATCACATTGACTTAGTTTCTAATTTAGTACTTTTGTCTATAAGTGTACAATCAGGGCCCTAACTGTTGGTTCCCCAACACTCTGCAAAGAGCATGGGACCAACTTTACTTTTTACAATGGCTTAAAGTACATTAATTGTGATGTTTGTTTTCAAAATGTATGGGCCAAAGGCCTCCTATTTCTGAATAAAATTTAATTCAATTCAAAAAGCTGTTTACAATTCAACAATCATATATTAAAGTGAACACTGCTTCTTAACCTTTTCCCATCACCCCGCACACATGTTGTGCGGGTTGATACGATCCGCACACTCGTTCTTTAAAATAAATAGAATCTTCAGCATTAAATAACATGATGTCAAAATGCCCAAACAATGTTGAATGTTTATGGATGATTATTGGGCGAGCATTTCACTTTCCTACAATGATCATTTTAGCTTCCAACACCCTGCGCTATTTATTATTTTTTTTTAAGTCCAAGTTTTAGGTCTGTAATCGCGTAGGGAATCAAGCTAAGTAAAAAAGGAGAAGTAAACTTTTTTCTCTCCATTTTCAAATGATAAGCTTAGAAATTTGTGAATACCCCACTGGAAGCTTTTTTTTTTTCCCAGTCTTTCACAACTAGGCTAGCTGAATGGACTCACCTCCACGGGTAGAGTGAACGAGCTTGACAACTGGAAAGGCCAGGATCCTGAGCTCAAAACTTGTATGCTAAAATCGACTGATGCAATAAGAGTTTAAAAAAAAAATGTTAATAGATAAAAAGTGCAGCATTCACAGAACATCGCTACTGAAAAAAATTATCGAGTCATTTTATTATCTCAATGGAGTCAAATTGCATACATGTAGGTGGATTATATTTAAATCTTTCAAATATAAGATACAAAGCTGAAGTTTTCATACTGCAAAAAATATTTATTGGTTTAAAGGATATGGATTTTGGAAAAACATTATTGTTTAGCAAATTCATGAGCATTGGTGGCAAAATCACTGCAATTACATGAAGTTAAAAACTTATGTTTATAAGTTCCCCAGGCCTGAGCTTTCCTGAACAATCCTAGGTGGAGAACACAGATTTCCTTTAAAGCAAAGGTGGGGCAACATTTACGGATCAAATCAGTCAGTCCAGTGCTTTAAGGACACGCTAAAAAGCTGTGGTCTCTTTTGCTTTTTTAAATCTAGTGAGTATTTTTTTAATGTTTTAAGATTTATTTTAACTTCCTCATCTCTCATATTCTTTAGTATAAAATACCTTATTTCTTAAGAAATAGCCCAAATTCACAACAATGTATAAAGCATCTTATGTCTTAAGAAATGAGACAAATTCACTACAACAAAACGTGAAAGCAAAACTGACTGTCAGGGGGCTCTTGTGAAGATTCCAGATGTTTACGGAAGTTTTCATTGAGATCTTTGCTGACACCAATATCCTGAAACATTCTTTGCAGCTTTGAGGTGTACTCAAACCCGCAGGCTTGCTGTTGACACAAAAAATCAACAACAAAATTGTTAGATTGGGCAAACAAGTTAAAAATAAGAAGTCTAAAAACACATATGCACACTTTAAATTGAGTTATACTGTTTTTTGCTGGTTTCTTAATGTTAATCTTCAATATCTGCTCTATCTTGTGGTTGGGGTCAAAGAATAATTTACCACAATTTTAAATGTTACCACACAGAGACAGAGCGGAGAATTGATTAATACAAAAATATGTACAAAACAAACAAAAGAACCACCTTAGGTTGAAAAAAAACATGATAAATGCCTCTCACTTTTAGTCCCCTCATGAAAACTACCAGTGAACATCAACAAGATTTAGAGTTGCAGATCTAAATCATTTCAACTGTTAGTGTATTTCAACGAGGAATAAATTTCAATCATAAAGAGTTATCACTAAACACAAGATCTGGAATCATAACTTAAATCTAACATTAACTCAAATCCTGTCATGTTTTTATCCTTATCTGCATGTTGCGAAATTTTCAAAAGAAATCTTTTAATTTAAATTACAAAAAAAATTTTTTAAATGCTCTTGATATCTTTCCCCTCTCCCACTCATAAGATTAAGGTTAAGAAAAATGAACATACCTTAAGTTTGGAGATCATGCTTGCTTCTGCATCATCTGACGCTGACATGTGTCCAACGAGACGCTTTGCTAGCATTTTACTGTAAAACTTTTGAAAGACATCTTTGTCCTCGATGTACTTAAAAACAACCATCTGCGGAAAGTATAAAAGATGCTTTTAAAAAAGTCCATTTGTTTAAAAAAAAAAAATTTTATCTAGGGATTCTGAAATAAAGCATATGTGTGGCAATGCCACAAAATGAGACATTTTGCAGCATTTATACACTTTGACATTGATGCCACTAAAAAGACCAAAATCTAAGCTTTAAAGTGGTGAAAAGTTTGAAAATATATTAATTTTGTAAAAAAAAATATAGCTATCTGAAGAATAAGTTCATCTGAGAGTCAGATTTTTAAAAATGTGAGAAAAATGTCATTGAAGCTTGGTGGTATGAAATTGTAATGAATGCTTAGCAACGGCCGCTTTTATGCTCTGTTTCTGTGTTGTTTTAAAGGTTAAACCATTTTACTCTCATTTGTATGAGTTGAAACTTATTTTGGATATAATTATATAGGATTTGTACCACTAATTAATACTAAGCCAACGCAACAAGCAGATGTTTTCAAGTTCAAGTCAGTTGATTCCATGGTCCTCTCTATGGTCTCATCCTGTGATGACAGTTTCTCTCAACATGATTTCCATTAACTTTTAAGCAATAGTACCCAAACATTATTTGAGGATCATTTTAAAGTAAAAAGAATTTATATACATTTATCCCATACTGCTCACTGCTCCTAGATCTAGATTCTACATGAAAGAAAAGGAATTGTAGAAAGAAAGTGATCTATAGGGACTTGAGGATGAAGAAAAAAGGAGGTTGAAGGAAAGGTGGACTTTGACAATACTATTTTGACAATAGAAATACTGAATTTTTCAATTCAAGCTCTGCCACATAACGTCTCATTTTGTGACATCGCTACACATATATGAATAATGATTATATAAGCATTTAAAAAAAGGAACAGGAGACAAAGCAATATTAAATGCAACCATGAAAAGGCTTGCATATATAAATTTAGCACAGAATAAACAGATACGGCAAAATACAAGAAAATACAAATGGCATGGACCAGGACCAATCTTGCACATCTGTGCCAAGAAAAGACCATGTACTCTAGTCACTAGACCATCCACAGCTACACTCACCCACATTACAAACATATATTTGTGCTGGTCTGCATTGACTGAAAAGTCATTTGCTGCGATCACAAACTTTCAGTCTCTTGAAATAGGCCATTAAAAAAAAAAACACATTTCATCGCCAAAGGTCTTTCCGTGTGAATGCACTATTTTGGGGTTTGTTTATATTCGAAAAAAAAACAAAAACAGACTAACGATTTGATATCTATAATTTCTAAATGGAAGGTATGCAGAGTGATGCAAAGATGTGCGACACAAGCTCATACCAATGTGCTTAACAAGCGTGCTGCGCAATGGTGAAAGGTTTATCATGACGCACATATGTTAATGCATTTATAAGCAGTTGTACCAGCCCATATCTATTTGCATCAATCTGCAGATTTTTCATTTCAAAATAATAAAAGTCAAAGCTTTGATCTTTCTTGATTTTACCCCCCAAAAAACCCCAAAAAAGTGTGCACGTGAGGAATAGGCCTTTAACCATGACATGTGACACGGTTAAGGGGTGCACAAAAACTTGGTTAAAAGACGTAAGAGTAACTTTTTGGCAAGCTTACAACATATCTTAAGATATGTGAATAAGACGATCAAGCTGTTGGTTGGTTGGGTTGGTTTAACGTCCAACAGCAGCACTATATAGGCTATATTATGGACGGGCCCCAAGACGGACGTCTGACAATTTTACGTGCTGCCACACACGAGACAGGGCGGGGATGCCATGACTCCTGTCTCAGCCGGTCACATTATACTGACACCGACCCAACCAGTAGGGAACGCAACAGCCAGGATTCGAACCCGGGACCTTTTGCGTCGGAAGCCGATGTTCTACCCCTGGACCACCGCGCCCCCCAGATCAAGTTGTAAGCAACCGCAATATTGTACTTAAAACTAAAAGTGTCTATCAAACTCACCACTTGATTTAATGTATCCTCCAGTTCAGCCTCCTCTGGATTTTTAGAGCTGAAAAGGATTAGAATTGGAGCTATATATGACTATATGCTTTATTTATTGCTTACATATGTGAAAAAAATTATTTTATCATAAAAAAGGACAAAACATAAATTGGTAAAAGTGCATGGAGGGCTTAATGGAAAAACAGACTGTGTCACACACAAAAATTCTTCCATTGTTACTTCCTTTTCACTTTTACAGTGATGCCAAATGGTTTCTTATTTTGTTACTGAATCTTTTTCCTAACAGCAGCATAACAAAAGAAGTAATATAAGTTAAGCCCTTGTCAGATCTTTACTGAACTTTAACCTGCCAACTATATTTTTTACTAAAAATCAGTAAATTTATGGGAAAATGACACCACTGCTATTAGACATCTTTGAATTATCCTTGTAATTCAATGGGTAGACAATTTTTCTTTGATTCAAGGAACATGGTGTGTCACTTTATTATCCACTGTTTATTTTACAGTTTTTTTTTATATTCGTTTGGTTTTCCTTTGAGCGCAAGTTCAAATCAACCTATATTTCAGGAGCACATTTCAGTAGTTAAGAGTATGTAACAAATTTATTAAAATCCCTACGGCCAGTTTAGAAAAATGTTGAGTACCTGAGAAGCTGTAACCCGGGAAATTCTCACACAATTCATTAACAAATGTGAGCAAATGTCATATCCTTTTTTCATTCTTTTTTCCTAAAAACCTAAATATTGTTTTACACTTTTCTTTCCTGTATCAGATTTCTGATTTAATTCCTACCGATTTACAAAATTCCCATCTCTATTTCCACCATGGACTTGATTTTAAAAAATCAACAGGAATGTCCTCAAACATTTAAAATAAAGTCTGTTATCGAAAATGAGGAGATTTACCTTTTCTTAAGAAGTAGATCACAGTATCTTGCTAGAAGCTCTGGAGATTTGCTTGGACTGTTTGCCTGCTTCGTTACATTGTTTGAATTGATAAAATGCCCACAAGCCTGGAAAAGTATATAGACAAAAATATATCAGGCTCATAATTGGAAACACGCAATCCTAAGTTCAAGTCATGCCTAAATAAAGGATCTCAAATTTAACAACGTTCTGCCTTATCCTACAACAGTACAAGTTTTGCATTGGTTAAAAGGAAATATGCAACATTGCACAATTTTGAACTATTGAAACTTTAAAAAAAAAAAAGACACACACAAAAAACCTAAATAAATAACACGCATTTCTGTTAAAAATATTAACTTTTCATTTTCATTTTTAACTACATAATTGCATTTTCATAGCACAAAAAAAAAGTTTTAACAAGGGAATAAGCTTAGCTAGCTCTTAATAACTCTAACCCCAGCAATTGTAAATATATATCAAGGAACAGACCTGACAACTGCTGTGACTCTCTGTAACAAACAGCACAGAGCTGGTTTATTGTCTTGTGGAAGGATCCCAAAACTAATGTCTGAAAATTATGCTGACATTGATCCAACAAGAAAGTTACATGGTGGTCTGATCTGAACTTAAACCCAAGACCTCTCAGTGAGTCAAACTTTCTACCTACTGAGCTATCTCACTCTCTCCAAAAGAAGAGGATTGTGGAATGGTGAGGACTAACACTGCTGTCAAATACCTTATCTAATGCAGCGACAAAACCAGCATCATTGGCAAAGGCTGTGAGAACAAGAGCATGGTACTTTTTGTGGACATCAAGTATAGTCTGTACATACACTTTGGGATCCTGAAACAAGAAAGAAAACAAAGAAAAATGTATTCTTAGGGAATTGGGCTCGATTGAACTAAATGTGTTCATACCTAAAGTTTAAAAATCATTTTGTTTCTGTAATAAAAGTTTTTCTTGGCAAACAAGGTTTCCTCTTCACAATTTCATCAAGCAAAATTGACATTTGACAATAAATGTAAACTTTCAAAACTTGTGTTGAATCAGCAAATACATTACAGTGTGCTTTTATATAGTGTACAATAAAACTTAAAATGTCATCAGTAAAACATATAAAAACACATTTTTATAGTTTTTTTCTTATGATTCTTCTTTCCTTTGAAAGACACAGAGACTGACTCTCTACTCTCTGCACGGCGTAGAATTTTCCCCCAAATCACAAATTTGATGATTTGTGTCCATTCTTAGAGGCTTTTGTCCATTAAATTTAGAGAGTCTTCGAAATTTGCAGATATTGTTTATTTGCGCAAAACATTTGATACTCAAAAATTTTGGAAAATCTGTCATCTGTTTCATTTCTGTGGAGAGTGCCCTCCCACGAAACCACTACAACCAAGCTCAATTCCAGAAATACAAGCAGCAATAAACAAGTACATTAGAAGAATGTTCCCAAATAAAATCTTTTGCTAGCAGCTCATAAATTGTAAGAGAAAAATTGCATTCCACACATACAGCAAGACAGAGTAGGAGTGGATCTGTACGGATAACAAGGTACAGAGAACATGTATCAAATGATTTCAACAATAAAAAACCACAGAGCCAATGGATTTTCAAACGATCTAAAAAATTACACTACATATTAACAACTCATTTTCTCTAGGACGCACCTGCTATAAGTAAATGAAATGTGCTTTTTATTAAAAAACCATAATGTATGTAAAGGGTCGTGCTGTATAGTTTTCAAGTTCCATTTAATTATTTACGTAATATAATGTCTCTCTGTTATTTACAAAAAATGTTTGTTGAGAACTTGTTAAAAAGTTTTACTGCCTAAATAAAGGTAACGACAGAAAAATCGAAGTGCCAAGGTTTTTTTGATAACGCTTTATCATTCGGGGGTCTAACATGTTTGGAACACAGTTTTAATATATTTTTTTTTACGTGGAAATTTGATTTTTTATTGAATATTTTCAATGAGTAGTCACCGATTCAATGATGTAAAAATGTCTTTCGATTTCTGACACGATTACAAACAAAAAATACTTAAGCTTATTGTTTTCGTTCTTTTAGTAAACAAGCAATCGTCGTTTTTATTTTTATTTCACTTGAACATGACATTAATGTTCTTTTTTTCATATTAAATTCTTGAGAGATGAAAATAAAACCCAATATATATATGGTGATACTGCAGACTTGCTCACAACTCATAGGCTACTGCACCGATCAAAGGTTGGCCCCTATTGACAGTTGTCAGTTGACACAGGCGTGGGCTAACTAAAGTATCGCTGATGCAACGCTGTGTCGAATCCTTTATTTTTCCTGTACCCACACACCCCAGAAAAAAAAAATTTAAAAACATATTTCAACTTCTTTTTGTAAAAAATATTTTTTTTTAATACATAGCCTTAGCCTCACTCGGATTTAAAATTTCTTAACCAAAACCAATCTAATTTTTATTGATGACAGAAGCATTGTAAGAAAAATAACAATGATGCTAGCTTAAACTAATGTTTTTTGAAAATAGGGCAGACTTAGTTTTGCCAGCATCTTCTACAGGTCTCACATTGAGTGCAGCCTCCCACACTTCTCTATAGCAGTGAGACCCTGGTTCAGAATGTGCTTTTCCAGCAATGTCTTCAGTTCGTTAAGGCCATTCGGGATGCGAGACACCAACTGGTACATTCTCCCAAGGTCTGGAGAGAAAACATTAATGAAAGGATTATACATGTGCTGCCTTTTTTCCTTCTTTAAGTCTATATTTTAGAAAAAAAAATTTTAAAAGCTTACTCCGCAAAACAAATAGTTTTAAATAGTATAAAACTCTTAGCTTAATAATCGCTTCCCAATAGTGGAAGTTCAGCCCTTCGAATGATGATCTAAGTGAAAAGACTAATATTAATGTTAGTGTTAAGCAGCCATCTGGTTGATTTTTTATTTTATTTTGTTGACTATAATCTCAATTTGGTTAATGTCAAAATTCAATGGCTTTACTAAATGAAGGAACTAGATTTATATTAACAATGGATAAAAAAGTTTAACATGACCTAAGAAAACATTTTTGACCATATTTATTGTAAAGTTAAGATGTGCATACATGTATATTGCCAAGAGCTGCAAAAAATATGTAATCTCTGGTTGGAGACAGTGAAGCTCTCTTCTAGTTTATCCTTAGTTTTCGGAGAGGGATCCTTTTCATTGACAAATCTCAAGCCAGCTGACAACTTTGTGCCAAATCAGGGACAACTGGACTTCTGCCACAACTGTACCTTTCACATACTGACACCAACCTAAACAGTAGAAAACAAAGGCAACCTAAACAGTAATCAAACCTTAGACTTCCTGGTTAGGAGTCCTTTCCTTCACTGAGCTACCTGGTCCTCAAACAAATCCCCACACAAATGCTTGAACTTGGTCTCTGTGGGTCTGTTTCAGGCTGACGAGAGGCAACTAAACCATGATGCTGCTATACCCTCCTCCTCTTTGGTCTCCTTCCCTTTTACCTGATGCACAAATCCTAATTTGCAGCAGCACAGCTTTTGGTTCTTACCTTCATCTTTGTCTGTATTTAGAAGGTTCTGGAACTCGAGGTGGAAATTCTCCAAATGCTTCTGTATCAGAACGCGCTCACAAACATGGGCCAGGATGTCGTAGGTGCTCTCGTGAAGGTATGTCTGCACTCGTTTCTGCTCTTCCATCAGTCGCATTTCCGCCTTTTGTGAGTGGGAAGAACAAAAAATTACTTGTCAAGAGAAAATTGAAACTCGCATCTGAATACAAGGATAGAAAAAAAAAGTTCTTTCAAAAAGGAAATCATAAAATTCATGTCTAGAGAAATATTTCCAGTAAAAAGTGTGACTTCTCAACAACAAATAAAAAGACTTAATGAGAGAATTTTGCGGATTCAAAACACTAAATTTAATTTGGGGGATCCCGAAATATTAGTTTTTAGACCTTGCCTCCATATTACCACAAATAAATGACACCTACCTTTTTCATATACTCTGTAACAGGATTGTGTCTGAGAAACTCATTGCTCTCTGTAGTGTAGAATCGCTCCGTGTCTACCAGGAACAGGTTCTCAAAGTTTTCCTTGTAGACTGACAGTGTGGGGCCTCTCGCACTGGGGTCATCCTCGTTGAGGCCAAGTTCAACTGTTCATGTAGAACAATATGAAAGTAAGTCAAAATCGCAATCCTCAAAACCCTCCTTCTTGGAAAACCTACGAAAAGTTTAAGGAGAGAGCTTTCCTTTTACAACAGTAACTTTATTGTCTCTATGTCCATTTTTTTTAGGCTCTTAAGTTAAAAAACAAGTTCAATCTCAACGTTTGATCCCCAGTGGAGGAATAGTACTGTACTCACCATAGCAGCTGATCACCCCACTGACCAAACGTGTGTTGATGGGCTCTCCATTTCTCTCCCTCTCTATGAGTTTTAGGACCGCATTAGTCACTTGCTTGTTCAGCGGACGGAATAGATTGTCTCTCCATGTGATAAGAGCCAACTGGAGGGGAAAAAATGCTTTGACTTTTCACTCTTTCTATATTGTCAGTTTTGTTTCACACTAAAATATTCTAAAATCTAACATAAAATATGTGGGTAAAGGCTTCTCTTTTATCTCTAACCTGTCAATTTTGTGAGCTGAAACATATCAACACTTTGAATTTTCACCTGTAAAATAGTCTTAGATATAAATATAACAATTTTATGGTTAACTTAACATGTGTTTGTTTGCATAACAAATGTGCTAATGCATCAAAGTCAAAATAAGGCATGGTTTTCTCTCTGATTGCGCAGATGTTTTAGTACATTTGCTGTCGTTTGAGAGAAAACCATGCCTTATTTTGATACACAGCATTTCACAAACTGATAAAGCAACACTTCCCAAAACGTACAGAATATATAAAGTAGATCCCCCTGGAGCCCTCATCACACTCCCTGCGGACCCAGTGCCTGTTGAGGTAGGCGCAGATGCCGTCCAGCACTTTGCTGGAGAACTGGTAGTCTTCCCACTGACGAGTGTAGAACTGGAGGACCTGCTCGTCAAGCAAGTCCTGCCCGTCCTGCCATTGCATGAGGAAAGTATCATTTTCACAGTGGTTAAAAATATAAAATATAATAATATAATATGTAATCTTAAATCATATGTAAAATAAAAAAATAAAATTTAATTTTATAAAAGTTGCATATTCATGGTCAATGATAGATAATGTACATTGGCACCAACCGGATCAATACTTTTTAGGAAACCTTTACGCTTAAAAAAAAATATTATATTAAATCACCAGAACATTTTTTTTTTATATTCTACAGAACTCTGACCTACTTATTTTTCTTTTTAATGAAATCCTGTTAATAGAAAACTGGTATCACTTTTAAAAAAGTAAAAAAAAACAACAAACAAACAAAAACAAAAAAACAACTACAATGGAAACATGTATGGGTCCAGTAAAAGGCTGGGCTAACTGTCTACCAGAGTGTTACTGCTGAAAATGGCAGCCAGTACTGTGCGATGAACGATACATCCAACTTTTAGCTGGATACCGCCAAATACGTATTTTCCTACCAGATACAGACGGACGTGCTCGGGAGATCAAATATGTACTAAATATGTATTATATGTACTTGATGGCAGATATGCATATTCAATGTATGATTTCTTATTATTATCCATTGTCATAAACCAATGTTTTTACGTAGAGCAATCCCAAGACTGGCACCTGACAATTTTATATGCTGACACACAAAAACAGAGTCATGTAACCACTACTTTTTGTTTCAGCTGATGACAATTTTCTTAGGTAAGTGAAGGTGCTGGGGCATGCAAGACAACCACATATAAACGGAGAGTTAAAAGCGAAAAGAACAGGAATTTTATTTCAATATTTCATACAAATGATACCAGTGCATGTATGAAGGGTACAGGGAAATCCAGAGATGTCAATTTTTTTTTTTAATGTAAATATTATGATTGAATACTTCAACTAAGTAGCGTGAATTACTCTTGAAATTTGCTTGTTTGCAATCTTACATCATTTATTCATTAAAATGCAAGGTTAGATCTAAAATGTCAATTAATGTGTTTATCAAAACTTGATTTAAATAATTTAGTGATGCAGAGTAATCAATCCATCCTGAAAAGGTCAGTTTCACTTTCAACTGCTGATGTGAATATTAATTTTTATATTTTTAGATAGTGCATGTACACTATCGCTAGGTTTTGAAAATCACAAACCTTGAGTAAATTCACCAAGTACTGCCTGAGCAGATCCTTGATGCGCTTGTAGAGCTCATGGCCAACAAACTGGGCGCCTCCTCCCTGAGGTCTGTTTCTGCTGCGGGAGGAGGCAGAGTATGTATTTTTCAACCAGATACAGACGGACGTACTCGGGAGATCAAATACATACTAAATATGGCCCTCCCTGCTGGCCCCCCTGGCTCCCCGCGCTATGGACACTGGTACAGTAGTTGTACACATGTCTGGGAAGGGCAGGTCAAGGACATAAACACAGGATGAAGAGCCATGAAGATGGTTATCTCTAGTTCTAAAAATGATAATGTTGATGATTTTTTAATACCTTTCAGTGCATATCAAGTTCTTTAACACACTATAGATTACTCAAATAATCAAAATTCCAACTAGTTGCCCCACACAAAAAAAATGAATTTCATTATGGGATCGCTCTTAGCTTTGAGTTGCCTGAAATGCAAACCTAGGTTAGAGTGAGGGGTAAAATGAAAATAGGCTCACACACTTTTTTCATGCCATTTTCTCCATTTCAACCAATTTTGGACTCCTCCATTCATTGACAGTCAGTTTTAAAAGCACCAAAAAGATAACATATATATCTGAATTCAAAACTGAGGATACCACAGCTGACAACCAATTTCATAACCTATAGATTGACCCTGAAGTGAATGAAGAACAAAACCTCTTGATATAATTATAGACCTTCAGTCTTTACTGAACCTTGACCTTCCAACCTTTTTTTCTTCTTTATTACTGAAAATCCACAAATTTAAAGAAAATGGGCATCACTGTAGTCAGTCTTGAAATGTTTAAATAAAAAAAAAAAGAATTTTGAAATCATTCACAAGCACTAGCAGTGTGCTTTTCAAACCATAAACATTTCAAATACCCAGTATACAACACAACACAACAGCATGAAAAGATACGTGTAGAGCTCCATGTATCTCTGTCGAGACATGCTCTGCCTGCGGTAGACACTGCGCACGCCACCCTTGAGGTCGTCCCAGATCTGGTCCAGTTCGATCTGCCGCAGCCCGTGAGGGTTGGCCGTGCTGCGAGGGCCGCCTCGCTGGCTCCTTGTGGTGCTTGACATTCTCAGCACTTTATTTCCCTGCCAAGCTGTGAGTGTTCTGTGCTTCGCTGGGCGATCTACAGGCTGCAATGATCATGAAAATTGAAAAGGTTGTATATATGCAGTGGAGAAACACTTAAACAAACTGGATTCTGGCGGTACCTGTCATTCTCATTGCTATCTGCCTGACAGGCTATGAGTGTTACGTGAACGACTGGTCAATCTAAAGGCTGAATTACAAAAAGGCAACAGATTATAAATATAGTGCAGGGATACTTTAAAAATCATTTTTAGTTTAGGAAATGGCTCTCACTTACAAGCACTGTGCTAGGCTACGACCACAGTTTGTTCTTAAACAGTTATATTTTTAATATGAACAGACATGTTGGTTTCAGTTTCCCCAAGAGTGATAAATACATTATGAAGTGTACCCAGCAAAGATCTAGGATTGAATGATCTAAATACAAAAAATGAAAACTAAATCAAAACTATAACATAAAATTTCTGGGAAGCCATTGGAGAGTAAATTATACTTGTCTTGTTATCAGCTTTGGGATTATTTTTATTTACACATTTACCATATTTAAGAAGAACCACAATAAACGATAATAGTATCGATAGCAGAAAAGGGTATAGGCCCCCCTGATGTTGAAATATCAAATTTTCATCCGCCTAGAGAGTGAGTAGTTGTAGACTGAATCTCACCTTTAAAATTTAATTCGAAGATGGATTTTGTGAAATCCTCTCAAACCCTTTTGCAGCCCCCTTGTGATCATAAAGGTTACTGCAAGTAAAGAGAGTCTGTCACAGAGCCATTGTTACATTCACTCTTTTTGTGTCTTCTGTAATGCCCCAGAATTGGTTGCCATTCTGAAAACAAAAATATATGATTGATGTTTAAACTTAGAAATAAACAGTAAAAATCAAAGTTAGTTTAAATAGTGCTTACCTGACACGATGATTAATTTCAATAATTAGTATTCTTTTCTGAGCAATTTGCGTCAACTTGCCCACCATGGAAGGACCATTTAATTTCTATATACTTATAGTTTGGCTTAGAAAGTGCAAGTGACAGTTTTAAGACCTGTACACAAAACAAATCCTGAACTATGTATAGAAACCAAGTGAATGGTTGAATGTGAACAGCACATGGGGAGCAAAGTTAGCTGTAGATACTGCACTCCATGTTGATTTGTTCTGGACTTATCTACAGAGATCTTAGAATTTATAGAGTACAAAACAATGGGTGCGCAATAGTTATGTGGTAGGCTACCCTCTAATTGATCATTAGAATGTTTGTAACATAAGATACATAGTGATTCACTAGGCTTTGTTTTACATTTAAAGATTGGTCTAGTGGAAGCCTACAGAAGGATGAGAACATGTGCTACAGGCACATTTTAGGAATTTGCTGGAAGGATCATAAATTGATACTTCAATGAATTTTTGCAAGGAGAAATAAAAAATTTTAAAAACTTGAAAATTTGATGATATTAATAATGGTGAAAGTTTAAGAGGTTCGACCATTTTCTTCCCAACAGTCTTGCAAGGCGAAGCTGCTGGCGACATTTTGAGTAGAGAACCTGATTTTCCGATAGAATGGATCAGACTTGACAGCCCAGTTATGACAAGATTGGCCAGCACAGGTCTGCTTGGCGTTTGCTGTTGTACAATGTGTCAACCATGTTTCCCATATAATTGCTCAGTCAATGGACTGAACTAGTGTTACTAGTTCTTACACAAGAGCAATCAGATTTGATGGTGGTGCAAACACAATTTCAGTTTTAAACCTGAAGAAATCCTTTCTACCTTTAACCCCTGTGGCGCTTTGAAGGCCATGCCCATTCTGGGTCTGGCATGGGTGACTGGGTGTGAAAAAATGGGGTATGGCATGACTGTTCACCTGCTTAACTCACATCAGTGTGTGTGTGTATTTCTGTCTTTGTGTCTCGTAGGGCGTCGTTTGACAATTCTATGTGAATCAGTCAAAGTATGGCTTTCATCACCATCTTCCCCTACTTCAATGGTCAGTCTTTATACACCGCCAGATTACCCATGATCTCTAAGGGGGGCTCCTTCCTCAGCCCTCTCCTTTCTAAGAGATCCAGACTATCATCAGCGACGACATAATATAACCGTCAAAATGTGACAGGAAGGCTGAGAATCCTCCAAACTTTTCATTGGTTAACCCTTTAAGAGCATGTACACCCATTCACAAGTTTCTCGAGTGATAGAAAAAGGAGGAATAAAAGATGAATGAAGGCCCACTACCAGTGGCAGTTGGTCAGCACCCAGCAGTTCTCAGTTGGGAGGTGCTAAGCCAGTTAGGTAGTCGCGAGTGGAACCAGTAGTTCTTTCAGAGTGAGGCAGCCAAATGGCACAACGCTCTTTATGGGTTAAAATGCTTGAAACTGTATCAGGACATATAAACTTAGATTCTAGAGTTAAATGTTAAAAAAGCTATCAAAATGAAAATTTTGTCTCCATGGACAGTCATTGGTGTGATATTGGGAAAGGGATATATCACAAAGGTGAGCTTAACCTCTAGATTTTTCCAAAGAAAGCCTTCAGTTTCATTTGTAGGCCACTATATGTTGGACAATCTAAAAAGAGTCTGGAAATTTAAATTTGGTCAAATCCAGAGATATAAATCCACTGACTCATATAATTGCAAGAATAATCTTGGATCAATGAATCGACAGAATATTGAGTCTACTAAAAGTTGCTTACTGATTGCTGCTTCAAGCTAGATTTACAGCTGTACCTGATTTCAATTCTAATTCTATTTATAGGTATAGACATTCACAATGTTAAATAAAAATACAGAGTGACTATTCCCAGCTGGACTGTCACTGTCAATATTAAAAAGAATTATTCCCACTAAATTACATCCTGTTTTTTTGGCCAAGCCAACTTCACTGAAACTTACAAGTCCAAGATATCTTCAATTAGATCTAGATAAGAGGTCCAAGTTACTCAGACTACTAAATTAGATATTCGGCAAAAATAAAGCACACCGTAAAAAAAAAAAAGAAAAAGATTGATATAATTCACAACCAGCTGCTCTTCACAAAAAAAACAGGCTGGTTATAATAATACTTTGAATTATTCACAGCCTGGTGGTGGTAGTCCTTCACAAAAGACATTTAAATATCAACACAGGGAAAACAATTTAAATGTCTTTAAATTAAAACAGAATTGGAATAATTTTTCTAATTATGTTGTGCCACAAATTTTTGTTTAGCAGTTTTTCTAAATAAAACAGAGAAGGCTTGGAATAAGAAAATAAGTCACCTCTAGGCTGTCCATCAGACCAGTCAGGGATAAATAAAAATAAAAAAAAAAAACAGGCTGGGAATAGATCTAGATCTAGAGCTAGATATCTAATCTAGATCTTACAGGTTTTAGTATTGGCAGCCCAGTTGGGAATAATCACACGATTCACAGCCATGAAAATAAGATGACTCTAAATCTAGATCAAGACTCTTACAGTTACTGGTCTAACATACCATAGGTTTGACTGGAAAATAGATCTAGATTCTAGGACTCGTATCTAATTCTAGTCTAGATCTCTAGATTTATAGATCTGTCAGTTCAATGAGAGTATCATGAAGATAAGCCTGGAATGTTTCTGTTTTTCTTCCAAGCAACGAGATTAACGTATTCTCGAGTAAAAGACAATTCTGGGTATTAATGAGAAATGTGCATTTGGATTTAGAATGTAACAAGAAAAATTCTAATGTTATTTCAACTGGGGATAAATTTAAGATTACCTTCGTGACAAAACCCTTTTGTCTGTGCTTGGTTTGTGAATTCTGAGTTAAATATTATTTGTTCAAGTTACTGGCCTTTAGATTTTATTACGGTTCCTGTTGCGGAAAAGTTACGACGGAGGGCGCTGACAACACGGTCTATTGCTACCTTTAACGCTAAGAATACTTAAGATAAAATATATGTTATTATTGGTTTTGTCTCAAATAAAATTAATTATTGCCAAAATTGATACGATATTGAGATCAGTTTAGATTATTCTAGAATAATTTTCATGAGCTTTCAAATTTATTCCACGAAACTAAAGTTTTGTTTGTGAAGTTCAGTAAAAGGGAATGCATTTTTGTTATTTTATACGGAGTTACAGTTGATAAGGGGGATGCTACTCTAATTTAAAACGTTTGTTTGGTTAAACTTAAAATGGCAGCCGTAGGAACTCTAAACGATGAAGCACTTAAAAGGAAAGAACGCCTGAAAGCTATGAGAGATAAACGTGCAGTTTCCAAAACCAATGATGATGTCAGTGAAGAAACAGAGGAATCTAAAGAGAAAGAAAGATTGCCTAAGTAAGTCCCGGGTTAAACTGAAGTCTTATGTGTTACTGTTAGATCTAGATTTAGTGTCTGCTCTAAGACTAAAAATCACAATTTCCAGTAAATGGATCAGATGGTTTTAAAATATTATTACTACTGGTTTCTATTCATTTCCTTTAAATGTTCACCTCTACTTCTTTACTCACGCAGATCTGCTTGATCTGTCACTAGTATCTAGTTACTGTTAGTCTGAGTACTTTTTAAAAGCAATCAGCATATATATATGTGACTATGAATAGTTAGGGTCTTACGTTTGCCATCATTCTCTTAGTCTTACCTTACTTTATGTCCCTTTTCTCTAGGTGTTGGTCCATGACCAATAATGCCAATTGTCCATAAATTTACGGATTAAATTCAATGTTTACAAAGGTTCTATCGTTAGGCCTAATAGGAAAGAATTAATTTGACTTGAAACCAGTCTGGTTGGCTTGGATCTGAACTCATAAGGTGTGAGTTTCACTAGATAGCTTTCAAGGTCTGTAAATTATATTAACTAGTAAGTAGCATCCTTATTGTTTTCCTGTTCATACTAAATATCTCTGGTTGGGTCTGTGTGAGTATAATGTGGCAATTATCCCCAATACATACAAATTTCAGACTTCAGTCTTGGGATCCGTCCACAATATGGTCTATATTGTGCTGGCGTTTTAGGTGGACGACCAAAACAGACATGGCGAAGAGGTATGGAAGCAGAGATTAGGAGTGCTGGCAGGACATGGACTGAACTGGAGAGGGATGCCCAAAATCAGATGGAGAGGCGTTGCTTTGGCCCTAATCTATGTTTCTCCGGGGACCCAGAGGCATAAGTCAAAAGTAAAGTGTGCTGGCGTTGGACGTTAAACCAACTCAACTCAACTTATCCCTTATCGTTTCAGACCAAGCTTTCGGAGTTATAAACCTGGAAGTGAAAAATTGAAAGATCTGTCTATGGATACTATCAAACCTTCAGATGGTAAGTGTTGACTATTTTCATAAATAAAAAAAAATTTTAATTAATTTGTTTACTAAGGATTAAAATGTAATTCATTCTGAACTGAGCTCTTGTTGTCTATAATATACATTTTTTCTAAGATGCAGCATTATGAGTATGGACAATTATTTTTTATTACAAATTTTATACAATTCATACCAATGAAAATAAGCTTCACTCTTCTCTCCCTCCTTTATGTCTTTGAAAAACATATATAACCTATTGCAAATCAATGTGGCATGATGTATATGTATTACTTATTACCTTAACTTTTCTTACAAATTTAGAATAATATTAAGTACTAATACTACTATTATTATTTGAAATTGCTTTGTAAATAAATCATGTTTCTTTTTTTGTTCAGTGACCGATATCATCAAAGACCAAATTGACGCAGGAAAAACAGAGCATGTAGTGTCTGAAGTGGTGAGATAGTTAAAATTTCATATTTGTTGCACCTTTACTTGTGGCGCTCTAACCTGTATTTAAAGCTTTTAGGAAAATGAAGCTAATGCTGCAGGAGACTGTCTGGCTGACAAGCCTCATATTGCCGCAAATTGCGGTTGACTTGTAGCTGTTGTTTTACTCTTAAGTTGAATCTGTTATGGATAAACTATATCATGGGTCTATAAAATAAATACTAATTTTTGAGGCACTAATATTCATTTTTTTTACACTCTACAGTCTCTATTCAATATAAACTTGGGTTAAAACAAATTTGTCGCTTTCTCCAAGAAGATTCCACTGTACATTTTAACAAATCTAGATGTATATATTATCTAATATCTATGATTGACATTTGTATGCGCTAGTTAGATTTAGGTCTTACTCAGCTGAGCACCACTCAATTTTCGAATTTCTTTGCCCACGAAGAGGCACAGTGTTTCACAAGGGTACGCGGAGTTGGTTGTTGAACAGCGTGGAGAGCACATGACTTTCATGATCATTGTGATGTTTCAATCTTGTGCATCTCTAACAAGTTTTTAAGCTTTAGAGATAACTTGTTTAGAGATTTGTGCCAAATTGGTGGTGGACTTGAAGGTGGTGGTTTTATTGTGTTTGTTTCATCCTCTTTACTGAGCATCGAATGTTTCCTGACTCTCTTTCTAGAGTGAAAAAGAACATTAAATCTAACCCTTTTTTTTATTTTTTACCCTTCTGAAGGACCTCAATAACTTAGCGCCTAGAAAACCTGACTGGGATCTCAAGCGTGATGTGAGCAAAAAGTTAGAGAAGTTGGAGAGACGGACGCAGCGAGCAATAGCAGAGCTCATTCGTAAGTTCACAATGGTACAAGATTATGCTCACAAAACATTTTTGTTTTCCCAAACAGTGTAGTGTTGCGATTTTTTTTAAATCCTGTGGTCAAGCTATAATACTGTTCGTTCAGCTTAAAAAAATGATTTTAAAAAGTAGAAGGACATAATAAGTAGGTAGTATAATGTTTAAAAGAATTGACATTATTACTAATATTTTATTTTTCAGTTTCAAAAACACCTAACAAGTAGTTGGAGTTGAACCTTTTTTTTTTGTTTGTTTAGAATTATTAATATACATGTATTACAATTATGTCAATCCAGTGTATCTAGGTTGTTTGTTTTTTTAATTTTAGATGGCTGATAATATTTGTACCTTTTGATTTATTCATTGAAAAACGAGAAATTCTACTTTTAGTTATGACTTGCACCTGTAGTACATGTAATGTGCAATCATGCAATAACTATACATGTATAAACAATGAAGATTACAGCTATAATTCGAATTTTGGTTAATTTATCCCTTTACATAATTTTTTTTCTGCTCAAATTTGAAGTAATCAAAATTATCAATATTGTTGCTAGTAGCCCTATTTGACAATTAAGTAAAAATGTCAGTTCTCCTGAATAAGAATTCAATTTTTATTTAGGCATTTATGGGAATGGTTCATATGCCTTTTTTTTTTTGTAACTTTTTAAAAATTCAACTGCTAGAATATGCCCAGATTTGGGTATTTTTCAAATTTTTTATAACATGTTCTGTCCACAGGAGAAAGATTAAAAGCCAGTCAAGATGATCTAGCTTATGTGGTGATGGGCGCAGGGGTTGAAAGAGAGATGGAAGATGATGATTAAATTTTAAAATATCTTGATTTATTGGTTTTGTGTACAGAATATGATCAAGGAAAGAGCTGATTTTTCTCAATTGTTGGCAGAAATTTGTTATAAAAAGTTTCATTTCACATAACTATTGAGTATCCATGTGTGATTGATCATGAGTATAACTGATTTTGACTGTTAAATTTATTTAAAAAAAAAAAAAAGTTTGTATGGCATTTGTTTAGGGTAGATGCGTGATTGAAATTTTTGCCATTTGACATTTTGACACTGGCCATTATACATGATGCTTCATTGACATTACTGCATATTGACGTGTACATGTATCCATAACGCTTTTCGTATTGAAATTGAAATTTTCATACCACTGCCAAGTTAATATTTGTTTCAAATAAACAATCAATAAAATGACCATTGCTCATATGATCTCCATTCTTCCTGTTTCACTCTCCTTTTTATTCAATGCCCTTTATTCTACTATTCATCTTTAATAGTTAGGTCAAATGGTATGTATTCACATCCATTTTGTTTGTTAATGAAATGGTAGCCTATAGTACCTAACCATATTATGTAATCCAATAAAACTAAAAGCTGCAAAATCAACTAAATGAGTGTGATCTAGAGCGCTAATTACAAAGAGACATTAAATTTAAATAAAAGATGAAATTTATTTTGGGCTCAAATTCAACCCCGATCCTGTTTATGATTATTCAAAATGATTTATTAAGAAAAAAAAATGGCCACAGCAGTTGATACATAGTATTGTAATATATAACAATTTTATAAGAACAAGAGTATGGAAATTTTGCTAGATTGCTTTGCAGAAAACTTAATGTTCAAGTTCATTGATTATTTAAATTTGAAATCCAGTGCATAAATTTGTTGTTTTTTTTTATATTGTAAACATGGGGTGCAAATTTTAACTATTTAAGTCACTACTTCAATTCAAAGTAAAGATGTTGCATTTAAAAATATTGATGATCACACAATATTTCTCTCAATAAAGAAGCCACTTTAGGCCTACATAATTATTAAGCATTATCACAGCACAAAAAATTGCTGAACACAGACATAATTATGTCTGCATAGAACATTCTCGTTTTTTTTTTTTTCAAGGATCTGGAACTTTAAAAGCATTCAATGGTTCTTTTTTATTGCATTAAAAGGAACCAAGCCAATTTTTTTACAATATTTCAAAGGACACTAAAAAATTTGCAGAGTCTGAATGTTTTTCATGCATCTTGGCCTTTCAAATTTCTTGATTACAAGAAGAGACAACCTTTAACTGCCATCCATGTTGTCAGCAACAAGGATTGATACCCTATCTTTGGGGATCTTTTGACCGTTGCATATGTCCCCTTTTAGGAGGACGAGGTAGCCCTGGGGTAGAAAACCAGCTTCCGGTGCAGGACATCCATGGTTCGAGCCCTTGCATCTCTTCCCCTACTGGTGTCAGTGTAAACGTGGAAACACAGTGGGTGTCGCACCATCTCGCCCAAGCTTCCCTTTTTTGCAGCGAGAATTTATTTCATATGAAAAGTGTTACAGTAAACAGAGTAGAAACCTAAAAAAAGGCCACCTCTTTTGTCGCCTCGCCTCATGGTGCCAGATCTAAGCGCTGCGCTTAGATCTGGCGTCAAAAAGTGCGTGGTCGCCTGAAAGTTGACCGGAAATGAAGTAGGCCCATATTTTGAGATGGACATAGACCAGTAACCAGTGATCGTAGCGAAAATCTGAAAACATATTCGTAATCAGCGATCCAAAGGTAACAAAGTCTTTGCGTAGAGATGCTGAAAAAATGCATAATAAACAATTTCATAAGAAATGGTTTTTGTGGGTTGTTTGTTGCTTTTGTTTGTTTGAGCTACTACTGTTTCTTTTGTTCTTTAAAACTACATTAAAAATGATTTCAATAAATAGAGGTCCTAGGTCAGCAGCCGCATGACTCCATGGGAGGCTCGCTCAGCGTTGGGCGTGTCATGGTCCTGCGGTAGAACATCGGCTTCCGACGCAAAAGGTCCGGGTTCGAGTCCTGGCGATTGCGCTCCCTACTCGTTGGGTCGGTGTCTGTATAATGTAAGCGGCTGAGACAGGAGTCATGGCATCCCCGCCCTCTCTCATGTGTAGCAGCACATAAAATTGTCAGACGTTACTCTTGGCAGCCCGTCCACAATATAGCCTTTATAGTGCTGATGTTGGACGTTAAACCAACTCAACAACAACAACAACTCGCTCAGCGTTGGGTTCAGGTTTGGACCCAGTAGCGCCGTCTATTTTTTTCGAGTGCAGCCATTTTAGTATCATCCATTGAAGTATTTCTTCATTCACATCCATCTCCTATAAGTATAACTGAGGCAAATAAAATGAGACGATGCTTCTACTTAGTTCTAGGCAATAATAACACACACTGGGAATTTTTCTCGTCACATGATTTTGTCACTCAGTTGATAGACGTTTGGAGGGACGGTGCGACCATCACTCTGTTTCTACCAGCTCGCCTTTTTTCCGTGCAGTTTTATGTCGCCGATTTGTAGGGAAGGTGCGACCTCCACTGTGTTTCTACCTTAATGTGACTGGCTGAGACAAGAGTCGTGGTATCCCCACCCTGTGTCGTGTGTGACAGCACATAGAATTAGATATTGTCAGACGTCAGTCTTCGAGCTGGTCCACGATATATCCTTTATAGTGCTGACCTTAGACATTAACCAACTCAACAATATCCCCTTTTGTGGCCAGGGTCATGTTGAGCAGGCATTTATAAAACAGCCCTGTTTAATCTGTATTAAATATGCTGGACTGTATTCGTTCAGAATGTTTTGGAACTTTTTTCCTCTCCACTCTACAGTTATTGTCAAGGCTGTTAAGACTATTAAGCCAATTTTATGTCTGATATTGTTGTATCCAAGAATACCAATTCCCTTGTCCCGCTAATCCCAAGCAGAACTAATAGGCTTTACAGGGAATTTTTCCGTATGAAATCGAGTACAGTTTTCTATTGCAAAAGGTAATAATACAATAATCTAAGAGCTGATAACACTTTATAATTTTTTTCTTTTTTTTTTTACTTTGAGTTTGAAGAACACAATTTTAAAATATAACTTGCTACTTAAAAAATAAATTTACATGATTTGTATGGTTAAATAATATTGCATTGTCCTATACACATACATAAACTTTCAAAATACACATTGCAACATCTACTTCACTTCATGAAATTCTAAGTAACCGTTATTTTCCACTTTTAAATTACACTGACAGAAATAAAATAATAAAAGCTATGTATCACAAAATGGAACAAAAATGATATGAAATATTAAAACTTCAGCTTTTTCTTTTTCTTGCTCTTTTCTTGTAATTTGGTTTCCTCTTGCTCAAGTTTTCTCTCCAATGCTTGTCTGCGAAGCAGTTCTGTGTCCTGTGGGAGATGGACGCAGATTTAAGTACAGTGCATACCTGACATTACAGGGACCAGAAATTTCATGTTGAGTAAAGGAATTCAAATTAAAAAGATTTAGTCTTTTAAGAGAGTGGCTTGACTGTGGGTCTAGATAGGACCGAATCTAAAAAGTTGTGCTCATAGTACACCATGCATTGGCCTATTTACCTTATTTTATTATTAGTTAAAATTTATTTCTGTAAGGAATCTATCAATGTAAAAAAAAAAAAAGTATTTATGTCATATTGGTATGAAAACATGTCAATATAAATAAAATGATGCAGTAAATTGTCGAGTTAAGCAACAATATGTTCTGATAATATATTTATACATGTTATTGTAAATGTTGATTACATACTAAAAATTTTAAGCAAATTTTATAGGCAGATAAAGTGCTAACAGTAACAGACACACATTATGGTCTATTAGTAGTTATATGATGTTCAGGGGTTAAAGTAGCAGTCAACTGAAAAAAAAAACCCAACTAATACTGCATATTCTCTGCAAACAGTTGACAAAATATTTAGGTATTGTAACCAGTTGACAAAATATTTAGGTATTGACTGCTGCTTTACATCAGATGACAAAACAACAAGGCCAGATACGCCTTCAACACCCTCAAACCAATCTGGAGGTCTACAGCTATATCAGTCCGAAACAAGATCCTGATCTTTAATACTAACGTAAAGTTGGTCCTACTCTATGGCTCTGAAACATGGCATGCGACCAAGACAAGCACCACAAAAACACAATCATTCCCCAACAGATGCCCCAGAAACATCCTCAACGTTAGATGGCCTGCAGTTGTTTCAAACAAAGAACTGTAGGACAGAACGAACCAAACCCCCATTGAGATGGAGACCAAAAAGCATAAATGGGGTTGGATAAGCCATACACTTCGAAAGCCTGTATCCAACATCACAAGGCAAGCCCTAGAGTGGAATCCCCAAGGAAAAAGAAAGGACGGCTGTTCAAAGCACATTTGGCGGAGAAGTTCCGATGCAGAGAAAAATGCTGCTGGTGCACATGGGCCGAGCTGAAGAGGACCTGCTAAAACCAAGTCAGGTGGAGGGTAGTTGCTGCGGGCCTATGTTCCACAAAGAAACAAGAAGCTTCAACTAAACTACTGATGATGATAACATATGTCAGTATAATATAAACAAAATTATTGCACTTTGATGATTAAGCCTTTTTTTAAGTACTCTAAAAGACTTACTACCACGTTTTAAGGGGCTTAGATATAATTTGAAAAACTTTTGTTGTTTCTAAAGTTATTTATCAAGCCATAGTGTCCAAACATCATCCTTACAAGCACTTACCTTGATGGGTGTGCTGTCTGCACTAGATGCTCCTGAGCCAGGACTTTTCTGTGGTGACTTGGTTGATTTTGAAGGTGATTGGTTTTTGTTTGCTATGGATGGTGGTAGGCGGTTTCCCCAAGACTCTATGCTTGGGGCACCCTTGGATTCATTCTCACCCACCATGCCATCTTTGCTATCCTCTGCAATCAAAAAGGCAAATAGATGTCTTTAAACATTGGATAAAGCTAGAATTTTGTCTTAAAATTTACACATGCACTTTTTTGGAAAATAAAGAAAAAATTGTGAAACAAGGGGGAAAAAACAAGTTATATAACCCCTATGCTTCCAAAAGAATCGCGTAGGGCTTTGTTCTAGGACCTTAATAATAAAACATGAGCCATAGTAAAGATAAACTATATTTTACTTCCCCAGTTTGTTGACAAAAAATTTATGAATTGGTTTACTGTAGAAACACTGATGCTTACTAAGTCAATTTTACTTCAATAAAACTTTTTCTTTCCAAAATATCTTATTACAGGCTAATCAAAATGACACAAAACTCGACGAAATTCCACAGTGTTTTCAAGGGTTTGTGTTGACTAAAATTCTTTTAACATTGATTATTTATGGTTTAAAACCTCTAAGACCTCAAAATTCACTTATATGACTTATGGACTATTTTTTTAAAGAGGAAAACATACATATCAACCAGCTGGTTTCACAATTTTGCCTCACCTTTGATCGGCGAGCTGAGTAACCAAGCCCTCTTGTTGTGATTTCTCTGTACAATTCCTGGCCACAGGAAGTAAATGCCTTCTCTCCAAAAGTCTTTACTTCTTCCTCAAATCCCTTAGTGACAGAGAGAAGTAATGAAACATAAAATGTTTACTTTGAGGCTAAGCTTTGAGGCTAACCAAAGTATCAGTGTGTATATATATACATTTATATATATATATATATCTTATTATATATTTGTGAACTGGTGAAATTATTATCGTCTTCTCCGCCATAACTACTCAAGGTACAAACTTGAAATTTAGATATATTGGTACCTTGGAATTTTCTGAATGCCTTAGGCTGGTTCATTTATTTTTCACGATGACGTTTAAAGCATTAATTAGATTTTAGGAATTGAAATTGATTCGTCGATCAAGCAGCCATTGCTGTTTTTTATTTCAGTTAGCTAATCGTAAGTGAAAGCGGGCTAGGTTCAAATAGGTGCGGGGCTCTATTTCAATAGTTGAGATTTCTTGCCGTAATTATTATTGTTTTCTTAAACCCATTTAATGTCAACACTACCACTTATAGATCTATATAATTTTTTTTTCTTTCCGTTTGTCATGTTAACGTGCAGGCTCTGCTCGGGTTATAATACAGAATTCCAGATCTATCGAATGGGGATCTTTCGGGGTTTAAAAACATTCGAGCGCAGTTTAAATTCTATCTGGATAAATTATTCCTCGACTATCATCGAAAAGAGGATAAACATGGATCTAAATGCTAAATCAAATAACTAGATCTAGACTTCTACTACTCATAGATCTACACATACTTTTTTTTTCATTCTTTCCATTCAACATGTTCACATGCGGGGCTCTGCTCGGGTTATAATACTGAATTCTATATTTATCGAATTGTAAACTTTTGGGGTTTAAAAACAGTCGAACCCAATTTAAATTCTATATGGGTCTACGTCGACTATCAATATCATCAAAAAAGGGGGTAAAATGGATCTAAAAGAAATGTTATATACAAAGAAATCCTGTAAATATCCTAGCGTGAGTTATCAAGGCTATTGGTATGCCCTTTTAAGTGGTGCACCCATTTGTATCATATTTAATTTGTTTAGCTTTTTTGGCTTTAAACTTCTATCTCTACAACTATGTTTTACCATTTTAGTTGCGCACAGTGTCCCAAAATCCAAGCTTTATCCCTAATAGTAATAAGTATAACGTTTAAAAAAACATTTTATATCCGTACTGTGTCCCAAGACCTGAGCGAAGCCGGGCATCCCAGCTAGCATATATATATACATACGTTTAATATATGTTAAACTTTTTTGGGTGACGTCAATTTGATTCTATCTATAGAAACATTAGAAGAGGTACATAGTTTCAGGCTGTGTGCGCTGTTTGTGTAACAGTGACTTGATGGTGTCATAACTCTACAGTAGTTCAGACTTTGAAACAGCATGGGTCTGCTTGCACCATTTAAATTCTATTTAAAGATGCATAAAGTAAACTTTTGAAATTATCTTATCTGGAAAGAATCTTAGTTTGTCACTTTTGTGGATAGATTATCCAGTTTGAATCCTGACAATTTTGATTAAATTTGTAATTTTATGGAGAATCCCTAATATGTTCATAAACCTGAAGTCGGTAGTGACACCACATTAAAAATGGTAGTGTAGTTCTGTTCTCTTTTGTTTCCATCTGACACAGGCATATCATTTAACCTTTGATTTACTCATTTAGTTGTTGTTTTTTATCATTGAATATTTTGTTTAAGCATTAAGAAAATCTTTAATGAAGCTGACCTTTGAGGTGATCATGCTGTTTTGAAATGCAACTTCATCAAATGGCGCTGTTTCTAAAACCTCTGCAACAGTAAATATATGTAATGCACTGTTATTATAAATAATTATGAATTTAAAAAGTTGTTAACCCCACACTAAATAACTTTAAAAAGTAAGAGAAATCACAAAAAATAAAGTCATGTAATACTCATAAGTAATCTAAATCACTAAAGCTTTCCAAGTTGGAAAGGAAGAAGATATTCAAATGAGACTACATGTTAATAACACAATTACAAGCACTCAAGTCTTAAAGGCCTAGAATTTAAGATCGTTGAATATGTTTGTTAACATTATAACAAGAATGAATTCACACCTAGCATCAGCATTCCACAAAATGCTTTAATGCTTTGACGGAATAACCAGTTATTGTTTTCTCGTGATTAGTGGAACGTAACATAAAATTAAAAATTGTTCAGGCATCACCAGCTAACCTGTTACTGTTAGCAGCGTAAAAACATTTTTTAGAATGATCCTACCAATTTCTTTAAGTTCGGTGATGCCAATTAGTTCCTTATCTTTTCACTGAACTTTTTTCTCTGAAGTGGCATTGCAACAAGAAACACAAATCATAAACCCTTGATAGACCTTTACTGAATTCTGACTTGTTAATTCTTTTTAACTGAAAGTCTGCAAATTGACAGGAAATTGGCATCATTGTAACTTGTACGTAAATAATCCATTACTACTTTTCAATTACAATGCATACCTGATAGCAACAGTCAAACATCAGAATTTCCGTGTAAAATTAGGAGATTTAAACTAGTTATATAGAGAGCTGTAAGAAAAAGGAAAATGGAATTTGTAGGACATTTAATTATCAACAGATAAGTATAGAATATTCAGAGCTAACTGAGAAAATAGATAAAAGAAAGTAGATGTAGACAAAGAATTATCTATTTAGGTAGTCTCAACAGATGGGCAACCAATAAAGACAAAATAGATGAGAGGCATGCGATGATCACAAATCTGCTCCAGATCCTGCAAGTGATGTATGTATGTAGCGCTGAAACTTTACGTATTTTACAGAGTGGTTAGAAGTGCATAGTATTATAAGAGAGAACTAAAGTTGGCGTGGCTTGGCTGTAAATCTAGACAGGAATCTACATAGAGCTGTACTTTGTTTGTCTTTAATTAGCTTGTCCATGCTGCGCAAAGACGTCTATCATAGAGAGACAACAATTTGTTGTTTTTTTTTGAATAATAATTATTTGTATATCAAATTTTGTTGGAAAAAATTAAAGAAAGAAACCAACATAGTGTTGAAATTAGCAAAGAATATGCAAATAGTAACGAAAAGGGATTTATTACAGACTTTTCTAGCATGTCAAATTAAGGAAAATATGGATTCATCAGATGCCGATTAAACTGGAGAGCATTGTGTTTCACTGAGAAAAAAACTCACTGCGGTAGAGTCTTGCCCCCTGAGCCTTGTAATCATCAATTTGTCTGTCCTTCGCTGCCAAAAGTCTGAAGAGCTCCTGTTGCTGGCGGTAGAGCTCTCCTACCATTGCCATGAGAGGGACGGTCAGATGATCTCTAGCCTGGAGATAAAAAAATTTAAGTTTTACTGATTTGGATGGATATAACATCAATATTAAAATTTTATAGCTTAAATTGATTACTGACAAAGAAAAGAAAAAGTATAGAAGAAAATACACCCAACTTCTACAGCATGTTATTTTTTTCAACTAATCTAACTCTGGGAAATACACATGTATAACACACCAAAATATAGTCTAGAGATGTCTAACTCTAAATGATTATGAACTCCCATATTTCATCAATGCTACTAAAACTAAGTTAGTGATAGCAAAGTAACTCATCTTCATATTTTTAACTAAATCAATGCCTATATGTATCCATCAAGTACTGTGCTTCGTAAAATTGTACTATAGGCGATCATGCCCCCCCACACTTTCTAATATCTTGCCGATTTCATGATTCAATGCTCCAGTTGCTTTACTTACATTAGGCTTTTAAATCATTCCAGACGCCATAAGATGTTCCGGCCTTAAGATTCACATCATGTGTCCAATTACAATTGCTTGGCGTCTTCAATTTGAATTTATAAGTGTTAATTTTGTTTTACTTTTAGCTTCCTGTAGAACTGTTTCGTTAGACTTCTTTTCTGTCCACAAGATTTTGAGCATTCTGCTGTAAAACCACATTTTGGGCACTCTGGTTTCTCCTGAGTTCCTTTCAGGATTGTCCAAACCTCACATCGATAAGTAATGGTTCAATATAGCACTGAAGGGCTCTTCCTTTTGTCTGGATAGAGATTCACTTGATTGTTAAAACTGATTTAATTTTTTGTGCTATTCTTGGTGGAGATTTCAGTGTTATTCCTTCCATTGCATGAGATTAAAGTTTACAGGCATTTGAAATGCTTATGCTGTTTGAGTTAAGTGTTTTTGAGGAGATATATATCCTCAGCGGTTCCTTCTTTTTTACTGACGATCATTACTACTTTTGTGTTTTTACTATTCAATTCCAGCCCTTCTTCCTTTTCTATTCTTCAGCAATGCCTATTAGTCTTTAAAAGTCTTCCCTTTTTTATGCTCTTACTCTTAGTGCAGTGTCATTGACATGTCTCAAATCACTTATGTTTTTTCCTACTTTAATGCCCGAAAGTGCATATTTCACTGAAAAGGTCTGCGGAGAGAACATAGCCCTGTCTATATATATATATATATATATAATTGTCTTCACAAAAGGAATATCTGCTATTGGATTAAGATTAAAACTGATCAGGGTCTAATAATTTTTTTCAAACCATGCCATGTTCTCCACACTATTGTTATTTTCTTGAGTTGCTATTTAAAACCCCTATTTCAAAATGATAAATATCAAATCTTTGATCTGTCATATGAATTTCCAGAAATACCCAAGAATTGTATGATGTATTATAAAAAGTGAAACTAAACAGTCATGTTCAGAGTTTGTTCTAATAATAAAAAATAATAATTATTATAATTATAATAATGCACATGATGTCTTGAGTGTCATCTCCAAGAAAAAAAAATATATTTGAAAAAACACATGACATAAAACAAAATACAATATTAAAAAACTAGTAATACAGGATCATGTTTTTGTTTGTTAACGTCATTGTTCTCACCATGTTTTCTGGGGCTCCAGCAGCTTTGAAAGAATAGAGGAAAGGCATCCCGGCAAGGTGAGACTCAATCTCAAGGACAACTTTGTCATCTGAAGTTCTCACTGTCAACCGTGTCTCTTTACCAGGAGACTCTAGGCTCTGGCGAATTTGATCCAGAATTTTTGACATAGGAGCCTCAATACTTGGGTTTAATTCCTGAATGGATATGAAAAAAACTGTGTCAAAGATCTGTTAGATCAAAATATAAAGGATACATATCACTTTTACTGTATCCAACACAATGGAAACATAATTCAAAGTGTTTTGTAATGGACTAAAGCTTCAATGGATTCAAATTACAGAAAGAAGACCCTTCATATGGACCCAAATACTGAATTTTATCAGTGTCATTACTGGCACCCTATTGTGTGCTATTCATTGGTCAAATGCCAAAAACATTTTAAAATAACTGATGGTTAGTTCACATATTGAAAAAGACAGATACATTTCTAACAAAATTTGAATGTTGAAGTCTACCTACATCACATGTTTAAAACTTTTTTTTAAATGCAGACCAGCTTCAACAATAAAGTCTGTGATCCAGGAGTAAGGCTCTCTTCCTCACCATGACTCTCCTCTTCAGGGCTGCGCCACTCAATCTTTCGTACCAAAAGTGCACCATGTCTGTCATGAGGAACTCATAAAAATCATCGTGAAACTTGGACTTCACCAGGAAGCAATCTGCGGTATCCGCTTGAACTTTACTGATGGGCAAAGGTTTCCAAGGGCAAGCACTCAAATCCGGTTTCCACTGCCTTCTCCATTGAAGCTCTGTCATGTCTGAAATGAAAAGATTTCATAAATAAGTTTTTTATAATGTTGACACCTGTGATAGAAATTGGAGATAAAACTAACTAATTTTTTGTCACAAAGTCATGTTTTAATAAATGAAACTACTGAACATTTATAATGGGAACACGAGGTAGTGGACAGAGTACAACACAGTTTAGAAAGCATTGTATCCTTCTTTCGTAAAACGCTGGTTATCTTCTGATAAATACAAAATAGGCCTATTTCAATGAAGGTTGATTGATGTTTCATGAGAAGGTTGTCTTCAGGGCTAGTAGAAGTGAGCTTGGAAAACATTTTTCCTGGTCTTTCCACTAATATTTGCAGACCTGTAAGAGCTCCTGGACAAAATTGTCTGAAAAAGACACCTACTCTGTAGGCCTAGTATTAGGCTAGTCAACAATGGACAGTAAAGTAAACTTGTTCTAGTACTGATGAAAAATACGTATGATACTAGATCTAGATCTATATTTACTCTTATTCTATTATTTTCATTTGAGCCCATCACAATCACATGGTGAATATTAGAATACCTATGATAAAAGTGATAAAGTAAGCGTTGAGCAGTAGATTTAGATCTTAGAATCTGGTTTCAAAATAGAGCAGTGGTCCTATCTGTTTGCTGGGGTATCCAAGATCTATTAAAACCGAAAGTAGAAAACTCGTAATACATGTACGGCAGTCGACGCCACAGGTTAGGGAGGATCAGATTCACCTACCCTCTGAAAGACGTCATCAAAAGTGAACACGTAATGTGTTGAGCCGCCTCTAAGGACGACCACCACCTTTGCACCGGCAATAATAATCGCTTTCTTTCCATGACATTTTCAATTCAATTCAATTCAATGTTTATTCAGTCAATATATATAGGCTTTGCAAGGTGAACAATAAACAATTATACAAATATACATGTAGCAACACAATTAGCAAAAGTTTTACTTAAAAATAGTTGTATCTAAGTACACACGAATTTTAAAAAAAATTAAGAACTTAGCATAAATTCCTTATCAATCTGGACATATCGTGTATAATGTATCGTCCGAATTAAAACAATGAGCGGTTTTCGTGAAATGTATAAAAATAGATCAAGCCGTAAATGTCAAGATTTATAACTACCTATCTATTATTGTTGTCTACTCCAACTAATTATGAGAAAACCCCAGTCATGCCAATAGGAACAAATTTGGGTTGGTTTAATGTCCAGCGTCAGCACTATATAGGCAATAATGTTGACGGGCCCCAAGACTGATGACTGACAAGTTTTATGTGCTGCCAGTGCCAGAAACGAAACATGGCGTGGATACCATGACTCCTGATTCAGCCGGTAACATACCGATCGACACAGTGTACGTCTTGGTGTTTTTCTATAAGCCATAGGTCGTGATATACAGTAGTTGAACTGTAACAGCAGCAGCCGCAGCAGTAATAATTATTTTTATTAGTAGCAGGAGCAGCAGCAGTAGCATCAACAGTATATGTGCTAGTAGAAGTAGTAGTAGTAGTAGTAGTAGTAGTAGTAGTAGTAGTAGTAGTAGTAGTAGTAGTAGTAGTAGTAGTAGTAGTAGTAGTAGTAGTAGTAGTAGTAGTAGTAGTAGTAGTAGTAGTAGTAGTAGTAGTAGTAGTAGTAGTAGTAGTAGTAGTAGTAGTAACTGTTCTCTCACACGGAACAGAAACCTATTAAGGGCATAAAGATGGCGCCTATACAAAAATGCTTACAGAAGTCAAAGGTGTAACTTGGAAGGCTAAAATACCTAACAAGGCTCTATACGGAAAACTGCCAATCACAACAACATAACAATGACAATAAAAGATAGGCGTCGTAGGTTCAGCGACCATTGTTATAGGGACAAAGATGAACTTGCACACCAACTGATTCTTTGGTGAAAAAAAGTCATGACAAAAGAAGCGTATGGAGGCATCAAAGAACATAATGTGTCGAAAAACGTTTAGAGAATGCAGGCACTATACGGACAATCTTGTAAGCGAGATGAAGGATTTTGAAAAGGATTGAGAGTAGTACTACTGGTAGGATGGTAGTAGGATTGGGATGGTGGTGCTGATGACATTGAACTGCTGATGGATGCTGTAATTGTAGTAAATGAATCATAGGATGTAGAAATGCCCCGGGTGATTTTGTTCAGCGCAGAGTTTTTTTAATAGCTGCAATATCTATCTATCTTCGACCTCTCTCTCTTTCTATTTCTCTCTTTTTGATTTTTTGTTTTGAATTGTTGCTTTTTGAGGGTTCTTTGTTTGTTAGATGTAATTGGTTTTTTATTTGTCTATTTGTTGTTTGTTTGTTTTTTTAATTTTTTTTTTTCGTATTTGTTTTTGGTCTGTTGTCTTTCTTTTTGTGTTTTGTTTGTTGACTGGTGATGTTAATACCCATTACTTTGAGAGTAAACTTCGAAAACAAGAACCGGAAACTCCTTGTAACTACTATAAACAACATGGCTACCAAGCTTTGAAGGAATTCTTCTACTCTCTCTTTTGTCGTGGGTTTTCATTACTAGACCTTCTACGGGTGTGTCTAAAGCAGTCATTATATTTCTAATTACAAAGGTTCATAACATTTAGGTAGATTTTCATCTTTCAAACACCGTCGCTTTGAAGACCGCTCGAACGGCCAGATGGCCAGTCTGGATCTGACACGGTTGAATCATGAATGTGTGAAAAAATTGAATGTGGGCTGGTATCGCTGATATTTTTATTATTATTTCTAGTTATAAGTTGATAGAAACTACACATTCCTACTTTGCTAAGAAGTTCCTTGATTTCACTGTCTTGTTTGTTGTGTGTTTTTGTGTTTTTTTTTAGTAATCGTTTATACGTTTTGTGTGGGAGGAGTAAAGGAGAAGCCAGTCATTAATTTCCGTCATGCAGGTGATCAAGTTAAACTTATCTAATTTTAATTATAGCTGTTGGTGTGATATATATCAGTTCGACTTCTTTTTGTACATAGAACAACATTCCTCCTGTGTGTCTCTTGACTGAAAGGGATATGCGTTTAGAACCCCTGTTGCCCAAAGATTTGAACCTTGTACCTCTTGCTCCTCAGTCCCAAGCACTAGTGACTGAGCTATCTTCACGCCCGTATTGAGCCAAAGCTAATTATAATTAATGATACCTACATCCCACGAATTTCTAGAAAAATATCAGAAAAGATTTTCGAACATCTGCGGAGTATTGTACCGTCTGCTTGCAAACGCAAGCTATGACAGAAAGAGCTATCAATGATCGAACACTATCAAATGAAGCACCAGTAGTAAGAGCACTTGTTGGCTTACCATCCAAATAAACTCAGTACAGTATAAAAGTGAGCCAATTGCAATTACAGAACGAAATTCAACATGCAATGTGCTATGCACCTGTTTCACATCAGTGTGTGTCTGTCTGCCTGTCTTTGTGTCTCAGTGGGACGTTTGACACACCTATGTGAATCAGTCAAAGCATGACTTTCACCGCCATCTTCCCCTACATCAATAATCCAACTGTCTTTACACACTGGACTAAACACCGACGAGTATCCAAAATCTTTACTGGGAGTATTTTGCTGCTTCCTCAGCCCTTTCCTTTCTTACAGATTCAGGTTATAATCAATTATATAACATTCATAAATGTGAGTGGGAGGTTGGGAATCCACCAAACTATTTAATGAATTCATTGGTTTATATTTTAAGAGCCTATACACCCATTCACAACTTTCTCACATGATAGAAAAAGGAGGAATAAAGGATGAATGAAGGTTTGATACCAGTGTCAGTTACTTAGCAACCCGCAGTGTCAAGATTACAGGTGCTTAGTTAGTCAGTGAAGTAGCCCAGCGCAGGGGCTGTAATTTTCTCATGGCGAGGCAGCCAAGTGGCATGCCAAGCTTGATGGTTAACAAGAATTCCAATTTTGCAATTGGTCTGTCCCAGAGATCTTCAGAGGATTCCACATAATTATTATCAATTATTTTAGATCTAGAGGAACTAGATTTCTATCTAGTTGTTTTTAAATTATCTTCTATTATTTTAATACTAAGTCTGAAAGATCTTGATCTACAATCAGGTTTTTAGGTACCAAATTTAATCAGCATTGGTTATAGTATTAAAAGGTGGAAATCTTGTGTGTGCTGGGCATTAAGAATGGTACCTTTAAACGATATCGTATACCAAAAATATTATCTTGTTTCTATTCTTTTATCGAAAGGTTTTGTTCTTTTGCAGAAATAAAGATGGAAAGAAACTCTGGCAAGAAAGTTACTGTCAATGGAAAAAATACAAACTCTTCCAATTATTCTAGTCAACAGCCATCTATTTCAAGGTAATGTATTGTTTTAAAGTAACTGTTAATTATAGTAGTGAAAAGCAACACCTTATCATCTTTTTAACCTAAGGAGATGCAAGCATTTAAGTCAGAGAAATAGAGAGTTAGACATACAGAGAGACAGTGAAGAGACAAGCATACAGAGAAATGAAGAACAGACAGGCAGGCATATACCTCTCAACATTTGACAATAAGTAGTATGAGCCCATCCTGAAGTTCGATGGCATGTTTTAGATTTATGAGGTAAAGATCATAAAATGAAAAGAAATTTCTGGCAGGTTCAATATCATGGAATACTTTTATACTGGGAGAGTAAGAGTTTGTAACATAGTATTACTAACAAAAATATTACATTTATTTTTTAGAATTTTCTAGAACCTTGCTAGAAAAGGCATGAATCTAAAAATAATAAACGATACAAAAAAAAATAATTTTAGACAAATTTAGTTGCAATGCTAACAAAGGGATGTCACCCTAGCAATTAACACCTGCAATGATAATAGACTTATCAAAGTTGCACACTTTACACTAAGAGCATAACCAGCTAACATTTGGGAATGGTGGGTGGAGGATAATGGGGTTATCACAATTTGAATAATTTTTTTTAACTTACACAGTGGCAAGGATAATCTTTTTTTTAGTATTTCTAATATTGTGCTAAAATTTATGTTGTTCATTCTCTGAAACATTGTCTATTATGGTTTTATTGTGCAGAGTACAGGAATTTAAGTTTCAAAGCTATGTCGGTGGCTGGTTCTAATCCAAGACTGTTGAAATATTTACGCAAAACCAAGGAATTTGTTCTTAAAAAGGATTTGATCACTGACTTGCTGTCTGGAATCTGTTTCATGTCCCAATTTTTTGTCTGTGAGATTTTGGCAGCGTTAAAAATCTGATATATAAGCTCTCTCCAATATTGTCTCTCCTTCTGCGACATCACACCACAATTTTTGAAACGTTTTTGTACAAGGATTTTATTGAATTAATATCGTTAGTTAAAATTTGCTACTGTGACATTTATTTATTATTGACTATCCTGTTTTAGGGTTCATTCAACAAAGAAAGCTCCACCAAAACACAGTGGAAGTTTAGAAATAATAGAGGGAGATGGTAAGTCAGACACTACACTCATTTACCTAACATTGTGCTTATCCTGTTTGGTAATTATTGTTATTATCTTTCAAATAATGGAATTATCTTAAATGTTTATATTTACCAATCCATAAATACTTCTTTTTTATTAAACAATTTTCTTGTTTCATTATTCTAAAAAATTGTTTGTGACTCAAATTTTGTTTGTTTGTTAATGAATCTTTTACTTTTACTTTTTTTTTTTTCAGCTTCTGAGCTATATTCACCAGACAGTAAAGATGTCAAAGACAACAGCCGCCCACCATCACAGAATTTTCAGCGTCCATTGTGAGTTTCCTTTTCCTTATTTTTTGGGAAGGGCGACGTTCATTGATTTTTTTTTTTTTTTTTTTGCGAGTGACAAGCATTTTTTTCTCCTTAATTCACATATTTAGTAAAATAAAATAGATCTAGATTTATACAGAAATGTGTTTAAATTTCTAATAAGCATAGGCATGGTATTTTCACAGTCAAATACATACAACGTTTATCATATAACTCAGTAATTCATTTCTTTTTTTTTCCAAAGAATTATTCCTCATTTCGTATCAGTTGGTTGCACCTTTTAAGTATTGCTAAAATGCTCTTCAAAATCAGTTCGGCAGACAGTCTGGAAATACTGTAAGACTTGAACCAAATTTACCCCTTTATCACTTTCTCACTTAATTTAAGGTTCTTTAATCATTCTTTTATTCTTAGTTAAGGAGCTGTCATAGAATTCGAAGAGGAATTTTCTTAAGCAACTTTCAAAACAGTTTTGTATTTAAAATATGTAAATTGTGGTGCTAAAAAAAAATATGGGTCTCAGTATTATTTTATCACAAGGATACCAATTTTTTGTAAATGTATGGATTTTCAGTAAATAAAAGTAACTCTGTTTTAAGCTCAGAGTTCAGTAAATGTTTGTCATGGTGTTATAAAGAAATAAAAAGTTCAGTAAAAAGAAAATGATCCAGCTGGTAATGGCTTTTATCAGAATACTATATGACTTGAGTTTTTTGGTCGACAGATCCAGAAGTAGCATGGGCTCTGTCCCGCCTCGCTCAGACTCGGCAATGAGCAGACGAATGGCCACACCTACTAAACAGATTTCATTACAAGCTGTAAAAAGGAAAGAGGAAAGGTGGGTGTGATTTGATTCCTTTAATTTTATCTGTTGATTCCAAAAGTGTTCCATAAGTTAGCCGCAGATGTCTTCCTGAGTTTATACCTCTGATGGACCTATCTTTTTATCAAACCAGCTCTGACTTTCATATCAATATTTAAAAAAAGAACAACCCACCATTGAATTTCTTTGATTCATAGCCAATTAACTCTTGAAAACACATGAAGGATACATGGAGAAAATTGAAAGGACAATTTCGCAAGTAAATGTTATATGGTAAAACATGATGTGGGAAAAAAGAAACAGAAAAGGCAATGTCAAGCCCACACAAAAAAAGTTTTAACATCTTCTTTATTAACTGTAGGCTACACATTAGGCTCAATTCTATTGCACACAAAAAATTAAAACCTTGCAGGAGTATTGGTAGCTAAAATTATAACTTTTTAGATCTGATTTGATGAGTGGAACGAGATTGGTTTTTTGTGACAGTGTTCTTTAGTTTTATGGCAAAATATACAGACGTGACCAACGCGTCTTCTCAGTGTTCTCTGAATTATATAATGTGTTTTCGGACTACTTAACTAGGTATCTTGATGCCTGTCAGGCTGGAATATATTGATGAATAATAAATCTTCAAATGTGATCTTGTTCAAGTTTTTCTTTTTGCTCTTTTTATATTTGATTAAGAGTGTGGATATTATGTTTTGTATAATTAGCCTCTACTAAACTCTATTTGTTTGTGCACATCTCTTTTTTATATCAGCTCTGAACCTTTCATGCCTGATGTGGATTTTGCAGCTTTAAATCTGGATAAAAGCTACAACAGGGTTTGGGACTTGACAGCTTTCAGTGGTAAGGAGCTTTTCGGTAGGCTCATCTTTGTTAAAAATTGTGTTCATAATTGTCAGGAAACCCATGTAAAAGTCTTGTGTGTAGTCATTTTTAAGCCAAGTTTTATAAACAAAAATATAAAAAAAAATGAACTAAGAGGTTCTTTTGTGAATTAAATTTTATTAGGAAAAAAAGGCCTTAGGCCCATACATCATGATTACAAACATAATAATAAAAAGGTACTTCCAGACAAAAAGAAATTAATTTGACAGAATCTATGAGAGTTGATATTACAAAATGGGAAAATGAATGTATGAAATAGTTTATAAAATTGGTTTACAATGTCTGCCCTAATTATACATTGAAAATTGCGTTGTGATAATGTACAATAAAAAGCAATCATGGACTAACACCTAATAAAGGGGAATCATAAAAAAGTATTCATAATATATTGTAAGTACTGTATAAGTTTTGATATACGTAAAAAAAAAAATACTCATTAGCATGTAGATGTGCCTCATAAATTTTATATTAAAAGAAGGGGGTTGATTTTCTTACATCGTTAAGATGATTACGAAAGAACATAAAGTGAATTTCATTATTAACATCCCCAACATTGCAACGAAGACATAGCAGATCTTTACAATTATTTCTCAAAGACAGGCTTTGTTTCAACAAGAAGTTTTAGAACTCAACTTTGCCAGTAATGCTTAAGTGATGTGATGTAATGTGCAGGACCTAGAAATGGTGAAATCAGTGTGAAAGGAAAGAGCTACTTATTATCATTGCCTCTGTTTCCTGAAACGAGGTACAAATAAGTCTGTCCTTAACTTCTAGCACAAACGAATCTATATTTGATACACTCTGGTTCTTTTTGTGAAGGCTATATGAAAATAAAAATTATAAAGTTGTTTCAGTATTTTTATCAAAATTATCCTGTGTAACAAAATTTTCCTTTTTTTTAAAGTCATTGTGATTTGTTGGGACACCACCAAAAATGTAGAGGAGACAGATCACTGGGATTATTTAAAAAGAATTTATCGTGGAAACATCACAAAACGAAGTCTGATAATTCAAATTGCTCATAAACCAAGTTATGCAAGAGATTAGGTGTTTTTTTTTTCTCTTTAGCTCTATTTAAATCACACTCATAATTCGAAGCTCACACCACCAAAAGGCATTACAAAAGTACAGTCTCTTAAGTAGAATCCAATGCTTATTGCTGCCCAAGACATGTATTTCAAGGAAGTGGGATACTAGGAGAAGGTTACTATAGAAAGAATACAGTAGGAAATTATATTATGCAGTTGTCTACTAAATTTACCATTTTTGTGGTTAAGGTATGTCGGATTGTAATTTGAGTTCTCTTAATTCGTAGTTTATATCAAATCCCAAGCAGTTAGAATTTTATGTTGTTAAAGTGTATAAGGTTCTTCTATCTTTCTCGTGCGTATAAAACCTTAATTTTTCCTAGTGTTTATTACACATTAATTAAGTCAACATCCTGTCTTCTCTTTTCTATTGTCTATCTCTCCCCAAAATGAGTCAAATACAATGTTATCTCATCACAATCTTAAACAGATAGATATCTAAGTCTGCAAAGCATCAATGACAGAATTTGATAGGCTGTGTTAAGATAAACATTTAGAATCGTATTTGTCATATAGTTTTTAATATTCATCCTAAAAATGATGAAAAGTAATTGATCGCTTGTTTGTACTTCCAGATGAAGACAACTCCCGTGTTTCTACTCCAAAATTTGAGTGAGTTCTTCATTGGTTAGAGATAGCTAAAACAACTTTGCTTCACTGTCATAGACTTATAATGGGGTATTATATTTTAATAGATATCAAACTTCATGGTCTATAAAAATGATATTGATCAATACTTATTAAATTTTGTTTCCTCATATAACATAATTTCCGTCAGTGAGATTCAAAAAGATGTACTGAAAATACAGGTCAATAATAAAGTTTTTCAATAAACTTCTTGGCTTAAAATTTAAACTATAAAGTGTCACATATTTTTTTTTTTTAGTTTTATCCCCATAAGATAGAGAAATTTTTTTACTCAGATAGAACAGTAGAACAATATGTAGATAATCTCAGTAAGATTTCAGAGCCCAAACCACCTTGTTGAAGTTACAAACTGGAAAGTCCCTAATTCATTTAGTGAAGCGAATTGTCATCTGGCGAAGTAACAATTATGCTCATAATAGGCTGTATAATTATTAATTTTCTTCATTTAGAATTCGTTTCACTTCTACAAATTTAGCCAATGCATCCACAACTTCATATGTCTATACCAAATGCCATGCCAAATGCCATTTTGATTGAAAAAAGATAACACATAAATACAGGATAATCATAATGATGTTTTCCTCTCTGTTGTTCTTGAGCCTTGCAACTCAGATTTTATCCTTGTTTCACTTTCAAAATAATTAAATTATGCTTGCATGCTGTTTCAGTCTGTTTCATAATGAAAATCAAAAGTCTGCTCAATGTTTATGAGGGAATCAGTAATTTGTTCCAGATAATGGAAGGCTCTATATAAACTCTTTATTTCAGCTGTATTTTATTTCTATAAACCCTTAAATGGGTTTTCTCATATCCAATTCAGCTCAGAGACAGATCTCTTTGCGCCTCAGCACGCAACGCAGCTCCGACTACCTCGACTTCATGAAGGTGATGAAACGGCAGAGAACAGACTTGACTCCAAAGACAAAATGCCAGATGATTTTGCAATGGCTGGTCCCTCTCACTCGTCCTTACCAAATGGCAGACAGGAGTTTAATAGTAACGAAAATTCTTCACAGCAAGCAAGTGATGATCATAATAATAAAAATGTTGATGAAGATGATGATGATGAAGATGATGATGACGAAGAGGACTCAGATGAAGAAGTGAGGAAAGCACCAAATGAGTTGCTTATAGAGGTACAGTTTTATAAGTGTCCTAGAGTTTTGCTTTTCGACCAATAAGATCTATTGGGAGGAAACTATCTTTGCACTATTTCAAGTAGGATATTAAGGTTGAGGGGGCACAAAAGGGGAAGCTTAAGCTGGACATACAGCACTTTACCTCTGCATAACATCCAATCAACACAAGCTAACTGCTTCTCCACTTTCATGGAGATTTTTTTTTCATCTCATCACAGCTGTTACGAGATTTTATTGTTATTGTAAACGGTTTACATGCAAACATATGAGGGTGCACAAAAAAGGAAGGTTAAGCTGGACATACAGCACTTTACCTCTGCATAACATCCAATCAACACAAGCTAACTGCTTCTCCACTTTCATGGAGATTTTTTTTTCATCTCATCACAGCTGTTACGAGATTTTATTGTTATTGTAAACGGTTTACATGCAAACATAAAGTAGCGTGAAATTTCCTATCTTGCTAATTGAACTGTGAGTAAAGTAATATATTCATAAGTTACTTTGTCTTGCTCAATGAAAATTTTAATATAATATCCATTGAAAATAAATATGCTTTTCGTTACTCAAAATGTTCATGTTATTTTTTTTATCTACAGTTTGTAGAGTGCCTGATGAAAAAAGACTACAAGAATGCAGAAAAATTATGCAAAATGAGTAAGAAAACAATATACATATTATTGCTATAGGCTGTAGGCAATTTGTCATTTATTATTTGAATATAAATTGGGATGATTATAACTTTTTCTTTTGCTTTCTTTTTCACTTTCGAAATTAAAGGTACCTTAGTAATGGACACATTAACTTTTAATATGAATTTGTCGCTTTGAGTAGGAATTGCTTTGTGTAAAAAAAACTTTTTAAAGTCCAAAAATTTTCATTTATTACATGTACTGAATAATACATGTATTAGAAAATTGTGTTGTTGTTTTTTTTTATGGGCAGTGTACCCTTAATTCTAGGGACAAGGAAGCCCAGGGAGGCTCTACTGTCAGTATAATGTGAACAGCTAACACAGGATTCATGCTATCCCTGCACTGTCCCTATGTGGCAGCACGTAAAGTTGTCAGACGTTATTCTTGGGACCTGTCCACAATTTAGCCTGTTTAGTGCTGACATTGGACGCTGAGCAACAAACTCAAACTCAAGCTCCATGTGATTAATTCTGAACTGGGAGGTCTGCAGTTTAAATAATAGTGACCTCGTCTTTGTATAGGATTTTCTG
>RQTK01000124.1:393706-445281 GCA_003991915.1 Elysia chlorotica | reverse complement strand
TATTATTATTATTATTATTATTATTATTATTATTATTATTATTATTATAATAATAATTATTATCGATATTACTTTTTGTTTTATTTAGGTGCATACTTTAGATTTCCTAGTGAAAGATCATCAGTGTTTGAACATTTTACAGGAGTGAGGACATTTGCACTCCATCACTTTGTAAAAATTGGTCGTTATGTTTCTGTGAATGCAAGAGCAGAACTAGGGTTTGAGAGACAAAGAAAAGAAAATGCAGGAAACAAGGATGAGAAATAAGCACACGTTTTATGACACTATTCAAACTATGTTTTTGCATCAAAATGTGCCCTGAGCCTTGACATTTTTGTTTCGTTTTATGCACCATTGTAAGTGTATTATGTTAATCTTCTTAATTGTTGACTTGTTTGAAAATATAGACAATTAAAAGTTGTTTTCAATTTTAATAACTCCAAGATTTTTTTCTGATAATGAATAATTTTTTCATAATGAAATTGTGCCTCAATCAAGATGGAGAGATTATTTCTAAGAATTGGTAGTTTCAAGACTTGAGATATGTCCTTTTACCATGGTTGTTACTTTATATACATGTATGTCTGCTAATTAATACACTCTATGAAAAGTGGTGTGAAAAGTTCTACTCAAAATCATGATGATACAAATCATTTGCCCTTTTCCTCCCATAAAGATAGAAAATTGTAATTGTTTGTACAAGTGCACATTTTAATGATGTTCTGAAGCCAAAGATACTTTTTAGGTTAGAGAGCCATAGATCTAAGGATCACTGTGCAAAAAAATTTACACAAATTCAAAGAAGATTGAACAGCAGTTAAAGTTGTGTAGAACAGTGCTTCTTCTTAGGAGGTGGGAAGAGTGTGAGCAAAAGTAAATAAAGATATTTGATTTGGTCTACATCTTTAGGGTTCGCTCAAGAATCACATACGAAGACTAGGCACCAGCTAAGATTTGAACCCCTGACCTACCTCCTGCTCAATCATAGATAGCTAAACTATAGGCCTTGCCAAGAGCTTTAGAGGTCACATTAATTACTGCTTTTTTACTATGGTTGAAAGAAAATCAATGGGATAGTTAAATAGCAGAAAGTCTTCAAGCCCCACTTATTTCAAGTGTTGTGGCAAGGAAAGGCCCTACCATACTAAATTACTTACATCATAGACCCTCTGTGCCTGTCTTCTAATATTTGTTTATATTTTGTGCTCCATCAGATCCACCCAGATGATTGGGATTCTAACCTTCAGCCAAATGAATTCATATAATTAGCATATCTGTCCAAGTTAGCCATTGAAAATAACTTGGGAGAACAGTTTTTTTTTTAATGACTTGCAGTGGAAACGGATTAATTTTTGTTGTAGTTTGTTTAGATTCAATGACTGTGTAACTTGGAAGTATAACGAATTTGGATTAAGGTCCTATTACCAGTATAAAATATTATGGTGACAAGAACAAGGAAAATGAAAGTCGAATCTTGTTTTATCATGAATTTATTTCTGGCACAGCATGGAGCCACAAAATTATAGGGTCATAATCCCAATAGTCACAGGAAGCTTTGCCCATCACAAAAATGCATCAACAGTAAAAAAAAATTTAAAAAATACACACAATAACGGGCATCCGGCGCAATCTCTCTGATACAATTAGAAACATATGCAAATAAACTTCTAAATCAGAAACATACATTTTCAAATCTAAAATTCAAGCACTATGTTCTTGTTACATTCTGACAGAGTTTCAGTTTCCAGAAAGCACCAAATAGCTACTTCTTACACTCAGAAACACAAAACATACTCAATAAAGTGATCAATTTTGTCGTAAGAAGTACATTGCAGTTTTGCTTATCTTATAATACATCTCTGTAATTTTGTAAATTTACATAGATGATTTCCCCCATCGTTTAAATGTAAGAAGTCATTATTAAGAAGAACAATGTTCACGTCAAGCATTAACTTTGAAGCACAGATTTCATCAGGCTTTGCTTGAAATGAAATTTAAGAAATATAGAGTAGGTTGAGCCACACAAGCCATGCTTTAGTTTGATCGAAATATTTCGAAAATTTTACTTGTGTGAGAGGATATGCGGCAAAGCAACTCTCTTAAACAAAGCAACTGTCTCTAACAGTCAGTGTATTAAACGAACAAATCAATTTATTTTGAAATGAAAAATTAGAGAGGGAGCATACTGGCAATTATTCAATTAAATAAATTTCACACAACTGAAAAACAAATTAATAATATTCATTAAAACTTTTAAAGTATATGTAGTGATATACACCTCTTACTCTAATTTGACTGAAGGAAAAAGACAATCTTTCTTTCATATGATATATATATATAGATATATATATCACTCTGATAGACTAAACTGAAGACCTTGATCGTAAAATATCAGAAAGATTTGATCACAAACCTTTTCTCACAAACTTCAATTCATAAACATCTGTACCATAATAAAAAAAAAAATGAACAGTTTTAGAATTAAATATAACAATGTTTAACAAATGTGTGTTTAAAGTTCATGTTAAAAAATTGTGAACACAGCCTGTATTCAGCAAAGTATTAATTTAAAAAAAAATGAATATATGATTATATGAGCCTATAAATGAACCCACTATCGACAAGCTATAAAAACAATAAAAGAGTTAATGCTTCTAAATCAAAGTTAAGTAAAGAGAGGTTCTGAGAATTCCTTAAGACACCACCACTTAAAGCATGCAATACCATACCTCTGCTAAAAAGAAACTGTATGTATGGGGTAAAATGAAGTGAGTTATTCAAGTACCAAAGAAAAAAATCCTTAGTGGTAGGATTATTGCACCATAAGAAGAGAGGCCTTAAATACAATATGAGGGTACAAAAGGTTTTTTAAAGTCTTTTGGCAAATCAAAGACAAAGACTGTCAATCTTAGTAGACCAGACACGTGACAAAGACTAGAGCCTCAAAAACTTGTAGTTATTTCTAATTTTACATCAACTACCAAAATCACCTCTTCATTTTCACAGTGACCGTAATCAAAGGGTGATATCACTCTTCAACTCTATCCATACCCTGATTCTTTGACTGATCAAAATGAGATTACAAATTATCTCTATGGACTATAAACAGGTGTTAAAATAAGCATGAAAGCCACACCAGGCTCTCTTATTTAAAGTTATCAAACTTGCAATTTTGTTTAAAAAAAACAACAAACAACTATTTCAAAAAAAGATAATTTGATCAATTTTTAAGTGCTCTTCTTTAAGTTCCGTAATTTATAATTTGTCCTGCCTTTAATTTTATAAAATGTGCGGTATTTGAAAGCACAGTGTTCTCCTACAACTAAAACTATGATTTTGATAAGTCTCAGATATCTAGTTTATCTGAGGGGTGCTCCTCCAGTGCTTGCCAGAGTGGAGTCCTCCTCCCTCTCGGCTGCGTGCTGCTTCAGCTCCTGCAGGGTGTGCACAAACTTGGACCACTCATCACTCTTAGGGTTCGCCATGTGCTGGTCAGGCAAAAGGGGGAAAAATATGATGACTTTGATAGAATTGTTGCCATTGTTACTAGTTTTTGGTGCCAAAAGTCACAAAAGACTGCTTTTAACTCTTGGTAAAGCAAACTAACTTACTATGTTCTTTAAGTTTAAATATACAGTCTTCTTTCAATCAGATCAAGAAAAATAACAAACACTCATAACCCATGAATAAACGATTCTTTGTTTCAATTTTCTCAAGACTTTTAATGCCAGCTGGCCCCCTCGATTTCCATATTGAATTTTTCAGTAAACCTATGAGATGTAAATCTAATGAAAGATGATATTTTATTTTACTTATTGATTTTTTTTTTTTTTTTTTTTTGAGAGTCTATGAAGGACAGAAACAGACCTCTCCAACATCGTAGAGATGTATGCGTCCTGCGTTATCACCAACACTGATGTGGTGTCCACTCTGGTGCCATCTGCACTGGTTCAGGGCTGGGCGCCCGTCGATAACAACTGAGGCTGTGGGAACCTAGAAATGAGATAAAGCAAACTTTATTATTTTTTGTTGGTTGGCTGTACCGACTTAGGTTTAGTAAGATTTTATTGCTGATACATTTATTATTACATTTTCAAATTCAATCCCTTGCCTTATGCATAACTTTTTTTAAATTCTAATATTTAAACATACTCTTAAATAATTTTGTTGATTACCTTTATATGAAACAAAATATCATCACATATATAAATTTGGAGGGAGAAAGAACAGCTTACCTCCGTCTCACTGTTGAGGTTCCACAAATCAAGTCGACCTTCACCATCAACACTAGCAAACAGAGACGGGTGAATAGGTGACCACCTCACATCATAAACATAGTCCGAGTTGTCTTCAAATGAGTGGATGTAGTATGGTTGCTGTAAAAAAATATATGTCACAATTAGAGAGTTGATGTCTCCATTACAAAACTTTTTTCAAAATATGAATTTGGACAGGTATTTCATTTCATGTCATTTCTGTAACTTGTCTAATATAGAACCCTGAACAAAATTCCTTCAAACCTTATATTTTAGGAAAACTATTGCATTCTCTTTGACGATTTCAATTTTTTTTTTTTACCTAATCATAAGATCCACATTATTTAAGACAGGCTGGCCTGTTATTTGTTATTGAGGACTTAGATTGGCTTTCTAAACAAAAAGTGATAAAAGAACAGCAGCAGCTAATGCTAAAGGCAGCAGCAATTGCTGAAAGACAAATGGGGTAAAGCTCCTCAAATCTATTTTACTTTTTAATATGACTTAAAATCAGCATTGACAGTACATTTTACAACCTTTTTGGCATTTTGGAGATTGGTCCTGCTATCTATGTGAACGCTGATAATCCATTCATAACAAAAAGAGAAATGTTTTAAAAGAGTAAATTTTAAATAAAATTAGGGAGAATCTGAGCATCATACTTTCTTTGCCAAAATAGACTGGTTAATAGCCATAAAAACTAGAAGAAGTTGCCAGAGCTAATTTTACACAACTGACTACTGGAAGAAATATCTCTGAACTACGCTTTATTTACACTATGTAAAAATATACAAACATATTTTGCAGGTTGAAAGGTATATTATTGTAACTGCAAAGAGTTAAAGAGGGCACTCTGGACCAGATTTGTGAAACTTCTCTCTCATTCCTATACTAACTCTTGGCAATCAGTAGTGGAAAGTAATAGAGGAGGACATCCAGACAATTCAAAAATTTATTGGCTTGGTAAAAAAATATTTTTCTTTTACCTTCATACTCCACAGCTTGATGGTCCAGTCAAAGGAAGAGGTGAGGAAGTATGGCGAGAAGTCTATCTGACCAGGCACTCGGTGCGTATCAATGCTTGTTAGGGGACCCTGGTGCCCTTCAAACATGTCGTTGATGCCAGCTTTGCTGTTCACACATATCAACAACATGATTAAAGTTGATTTTTTAAAATGTATTATGACATTTGACAGCAAGGCCTGTGAGGTGACCTGTGAAAATTACGGTTAAGGCCACCACACACATGTCAAAGACAGAATTAACGACTGAAAACAGAAGCTAATACTTATCAGCAAGTCTGAATTTAGAAGAAATAATGTCAGCTCTAAAGCAGTCTTTAACCGTGAACTAAATCCCTCATGTTATTTCTTTGGGTTATGCAAAAGGATTATGTGAGCTCTATTGGCTGAACAGAAGAAGGATCATATTCGTCAAAGGATCCACTTAAAATTTTACATAATTCATTTGGAAGTGACTTTTCTCCCTGTTCTTAATAAAATTCCACAAACTCTAAAATATCTTTGTAGCATAAATAATTGCAGCCCTCTCCATTGAAGTAAGTCTACAAAATACGCAGGTCATATGTGGACACATGAATAAAAAAGTGAACATTCCGGAGAGTAGCACCAATATTAAAATGAAAGAGATAGATGTACCTTCCATGACGACACGCTGAGTATGTGACACACTCTTCTGAACCGACGATGAAGTTGTTGGCGTCGCCCGACAGGAAGCTGAAGCAGGTAGCCGCCACAGGCTTGTTCTGTTTCGACTGAAGCTCCATGCTGTCCTGTTGAATACACAAGAGAGTAAAGAGTTCAGTTGGGCAGAGAAGAAAAGTCTAGCTAAAAAAATCACATATCAGGCTCTTTAACTCATTCAGTGCCACTAGGTTTCCATGTTCGTGCCAAGCGAAACAAACAGTGAATTTCTATACTGACGATGCATCGTCGATTGCCCCAACCATTGAAACCTAAATCAACGATGTGTTATAAGTTGAATAAAAAGCAATGGCACTGAATAAGTTAAATAAAAAGCAAAGTGCTCTGCAATCGCAGAACTGCTCCCTGTCAATTATCAGTGACTGTCTTGTCAATTAATTTTTTGTTTTTACTGAATTTCTCGGCCTATGGGCAAAGCATAGTGGATCACAAAACAAAATCCGTGACAGACTATTACTGACTGTCTTGTCAATTAATTTTTTTGTTTTTTATCCATAAATTTCTGGAAAATTGGCACCACTGAATAACCAATTTATTATCAGCCATAACAAGAACAATTAAAAAAAGGTATGGCCATACTTGGGGTTGTGAGAGCATGTCGAGGCTCCAGGAGCAGACCTTGCCGTCTGTGGAGACGCTGATGAGGTTGTGGGCGTTCTGGGTGCCCACCACATTCACACAGTAGACGGGGTGCTGTGGGGGATGAAACAAACGAATCAGGAATGACTTCATGATCATACAAAATATATTCAGCTGTCTTATTTTCCTAATGATTTTAAAAAAGGGCACATGGGACACTGCAAAAGTCAATGCTATTCAAGTGGGTGGGTTAAACGTAGATGCTGCTTTGGTGAAATTAGGCTTTTCTGTCTCTCCCAATGATTTTGAGACATGATACAGAGAACATAGCAAGAGTCAAATTCAATGCTTTGGAAGTGAGATTTGAAAGATGGAATTAGATTATTAGTGTATACTCATACCAATAAAAGACATAGTTTTGATAAAATAAAAAATGCTATCTACCCCCCATGATTTGGAGACAAGATATTGATGAACATGCAAAAGCCAATAATTTTGAAATTGAGTTTCACTCACCTGGATATTTTTTTTCTTGATTTGTCCTTTTCCCAGTTTTTAAATCACTCCTTACATGTTGCTTATGACTCAATGTAACTCCTGTATCCCACACTTAAATGTTGAACTTTACTAATGACTATTTCCTTAAGTTGAGAAGCACTTGCATTATTACAGACCTACCGTATGTGAAGATGCAGAAAGTGGGGTGCGTTGCACAGGAGTGCGTTTGTTCACACGGTTGTCCCATAGGACAATGCGGCCAGAGTAAGTTCCCCCTATCACCATGTTTGGGTGAAACTGAGCGAAGCATGTTGACATCACAGCAGACTGGGAGGGAAAAGCAACAGAAAATTTTGGAATGCATATTCTCTTAGATCAACTAGCACAGAAAGATTTGATTGTTTATAAAAAATTACTTTCTCATTCACTAATACAAGATTTTTTTTTTTAATGAAAAAACTGTACTTATTCGACAGAAAATTGAATAGTCAACTGCTTAATAATCAAAATATCATTCTTATTAAAAAATCTTCATGAAAAGAGGATCTATTATTGAACAGTTGAGTTAAGTTTGTTGCATAAAACCCAACATAAGACAGCTGCCACATACAGTGCAGGGCCATACACTTGTGCAGTCGGTCATACTATACATATTTTTTAACAAAACAAAACACACACACACAAAAAGGATATGGTACCTGGCAGTGAAAGATGTACTCTGGCGCCATGTTCTTGTACTTGAGATTCCAGATAAGCGCTACCCCATCCGGGTCATTAGGCGCATCCTCATTGGCATTGTAGGATGCCACAAGCAATTCAGGAAACTGATTTGGGCAAAAATGTATGACATTTTGAACGATACAATAGCTGAACCAGTTCGGCAAGGCAAAGAAAAGGGCCTACAGAGAGACGTGCAAAAGCTCCTTATGAAAATAATGTACTTTTCCCATGAGATTCAAAATTCTCTTGTTGATGATCACGTTCATGTCCCTGTCTCTTTAACTCTTTGAACCTGTAGTCCTGGTGTGCTAAAAATTTCAGCGCACCAATACCACAAAGTCCCATATCACTAATGAGATAGTTTTGCCAGATTGCCTTGCTAGGTCGTAAAGCAGGATGGCAGCTTATTTAAGTAACACTAATAGCCCAAATGTTGACAGCTTGAATCTAGATCTAGATTTAGAAATGAATCTGTAGATCTTGAACCCTAACAGATGATGGTGATGCTCACCAAAATTTTGATCTAGAACCATCTACTGATTAGACTGAAACATTTATTTGCGAAGATAGAGAACCCTGTAGTAAATACAAAGTTGCTCTTTAATTTATAATCATAAATAATAATGAATGAAATTTATATTGCGCATATTCGAAGAGAAAGCAATGCTCTTCTATATGCCATTAAAAGTATATAAGACATACGATTAATGTATAGTGCAACGCACAACCAACTATAAATCACAGCATTCAACACCTTAGGCGACATGAGAATAAATAAGCTAGAAACGTACATAATTAATGTCCAAAACCAATATGAAATTATGCCTATGACAATTATATATAAAAATATATTAATTTCAGTAAAGGGTAAATACTGGGAATTTCTGATACCAAATTAGGGGTAAGAGGAACTCATGTGCTCCAGGTTCAAAGGTTTAACCTTTTCCCAACACGCCACACGTGTTGTGCACATCAATATGCTCTTGTGCTAACACTTCTTTGTATTGATCTGCACACCTTCCATTTCTAAATAACAAAATTTCAAGCTTGTACCATTTATAAGGTTTTTATAAATTCCCCTTAATAGAGCGCACGCAAGGAATATGCCCCAACTCGAGTGGTGTGATAAGGTTAAAACCCTTACCTGTGGAGACCAGTCCATGCTTGTGATGGTGCGTCTGCGAGACCAGCGTTCATCAAAGAAGTGTTGCTGCAACTTCAGCCGTTCTCCAGCTAGCTGATCACTGCAACACAAACAGAAGGTACAACAAAAAATTATGGGGAAAAAGACAATGGAATTTAAAAATAAATTTAATTTTGTTTTTTATACATTAACTCTAATCGTATCCTATGTCATGTTTTGTGCCCTGTTTCGTACGTCATTGGGGTCTGAATTGGCCCCAAATTTTTAAATAGTCAATGTTTGAGATATACAATTTCAATGGCGAGTACTTAAAATATTTTTTAAATTCCCATAATAAAACCTTTGGGTCTTTTTATTTACTCTCCGATATACAAATCAGGTTATAAAAAGAACACCTTGACAACTTAATGCCAACAGCAACAGTTTTTGAGTTTAAGGATATTATCTATCTCTGCCTTGCATGGGCAAAAATCTGAATGAAGACTCTCACAAGCCTGTAGAAAATGAGGTTGAGTTTAATGTCCATATCAGCACTATATAGGTTTAATGTGGACAGGCTACAAGACTGAAGTCTGAAAATTTTATGTGACAAGGCGGGGAGGCCTGGAATCCTGTCTCAAATAGTCACATTATGCTCACACAGATCCAAACAGTTACAGGGGACAAAATGGGTCAAATAAAGTTTGACCGATCATGAGATTAGAACTGGAGACCTCCTGATTTGGACCCCAACGCCCTATCACTTGAGCCAAGTCATCCCCCACGAAATAAGGTGTATGAAAAACTTGCAAAATGAAAGTTTAAGTTATAAAAAATGACCTCAGATTCTAAACACAGAGCAATACGTGTATTGACTGCACTCACTCGTCTTTGCCCTCTGCGTCCCCGCCGCTGTAGTCCAAGACGAGGCCACTGTCGTTGACGGCCAGCATGCGCTGCATGACCCTGGCAGCCCGGGACACGCTCAGCTGGTACTCCTCACTCATGCAGATCTGCTGCTTCTCCTCCTCACTCAGCTCCCTCACCGCAGCAGCTGCGGGGGGATTGTGTGGGGAGGGAGGAAGTAGGGGTAAAAAGGTGAAGTTTATGGGGGTGTCTGAGAAGATGCAGGACAAAAAGGTGAAATGTATGTTGTTGTAGGTGGATGTAGAGGAAATAGGTGAAATGTATGGTGATGGTGTTGTAGTAGATGTGGGGAGACAAGTTGAAAAGTGTGTTTGAGGTGGGTGGATGTAGGGGAAAAAGGAGAGGTGAATGGTGAAGTGGGTGGATGTAGGGAAAGTGCATGGTGAGTTGGGTGGATGTAGGGGAAGTGTGTGGTAGCATGATAATGTAAAATACATGGTTGTGTTTGAGAAGATGGAGGACAAAAAGTTGAAATGTATTGTGGTGTAGGTAGATGTAGGGAGGAATTAGTGAAATGTATAGTGGTGTTGGAATGAATGTAGGACAAGTCGAAAAAAAATTATGTCTGTTGGTGTGGGTGGATGTAAGGGGAGAAAGGAGAAATGCATGGCTGTGTGGGCGGTTGTAGCAAGAAAAGGTGAAATGTATGGTGGTAGTGTATGATGTATGAGCAAGGTGTATGTTCCATATTGTTTAATTGCATGAGAGATCATACGGTATGAGTAGAAGTTTGGAGAATGTAGTTGCATGTGTTAGATGTTTTGTCAATTACACATGATACATTGTATCTGTAAAATATATCATGTAAAGAAGATAGTAAAATATGTGACTAAGAGGACGGATAAAAAAATATGAGAAAAGGTAAAAAAAACTACAGCAAAATGAGGGTGGAGCAAGGATTCTTAGGTCAACAAAAATAATCATTTGCAACATGTTTCATTTAACATGAACGCATACATGTATTTTGAAATTGTACTTATTGCTTTAGATGATTTTTATAGTTTTTGCATCATCCAATGCTAGCATAAATTTCTTTTAAGGATGTTCTTTACTCAAGTCATCCTTTTACTTTAGTATTTACATTACACAAAAAGGTTTAAAACATTAATATTACCAGTATAAAAGTTATTAATATAAAAGGAAAAAAATATATTACAGTAAAATATTTATTTCATTTAAGCAGTACTAAAAGTATACGTCACACTTCGCAGCGCGTTCAGAATTGTTTTTCTAAATCACTAGTCGCAATAATGAAAAGATTCTGTTCCTATTGAAAAAATATTGATCTCATTTGAAAATATTACATATTTTAATTTTTTTTTGTAAGTGCATAAGTGAATATGTACATTTCAACAAAAATGAATTTTTTCTTCATGAAAAAATAAAAAGGGAACAATATATCCAGCCTGATGTCAGTGGAATGTTCAAACTGGAATACAATTAAATTTATATTAAAACACAAAATGTCTGTTTAAAGATTACAAAATATAAAATTGACTACAGTATACTTTATTATTTCCCTGACTATTAGACAGATAACATGACTTAAGTTTAAAAATGATAAAACAAAAAGTTAAAAAATAGGGGGTGTATGTTGGGGACCAAAGCTCCACAAATAAAGAAAACAAACGGGGTGGTTTTAAATGAAAAGTATAAGAAAATAATACTTAAATTGTGAGATACTTAAAGAAAGGGAAAGAGATGAAGAGATGTGAGAAGGAGAGGAATAGAGAGAAGAGAGGAGGAGAGAGAGAGAGAGAGAGAGAGAGAGAGAGAGAGAGAGAGAGAGAGAGAGAGAGAGAGAGAGAGAGAGAGAGAGAGAGAGAGAGAGAGAGAGAGAGAGAGAGAAAGAGAAATCTAGAGATAGTATTTTTTTTAATTTGAAAGTGTTAACAATGCAAATGACTCATATAAGAAAAGGGAATATCTCTAGCCTTAACAATCCCTTTAAGCTTTCGTTTTTAATACCAGTAGACTTAAACATACTCAATAGCCTTTTAGTTTTGATTATTTAAGCCCTAAAATTATTGTTCCCAGTATATAAAATCCACTACAAAAAATTTATCAGATGCTCGAACATTCCCATCATGAGGAACTCCTATCATCATATACATTTTGGGTGTCAAAAATATATAACCTTTAAAACATTCCATTTTAAATTTTTGATAAAATCTATAGGGTTGGACATTTTTTTTATCTCTCTGTTTTCTTCAGCATGTTTTTCATTTGTTATTTACGTTTTCTACATCCAAATGATTAGATTAGGTTTTTGAAAAAGATCCAGCAATCAGTATAAAAAGCTATGTCTTGTAATGATTTTTCTTTTCTTTTTTAAATCCCCATCTGCAAACATTTAACTGATAATGAATAAAACATCCATTACATATTATTCACTTGCAAAAAGTCTCCACTTAGCCATCTTGTTATCATTAAAAGCTATTTATCTGCCTTATCTGCTCCGTTCTTATCTTCAATCCCCCATCTCTCAACACTGGACTAACACAACTTTCCCCCTTTACTTTTTTTTATAAATACATAACATTAAAAATCTCATACCAAGTGACCATTGCTTTAAAAGATGCTATAGAATTTTCCTTATGAACCTGATAGATTTAAAACTTGTTGAAAGCTTTCTTTTCACCGCTGAAAGATTTCCATTGCTTTATGAATTCTTTCCCCTACAATTAATTTCCTACTCTTTCTTTTCTTTAATTCGCATCACTCCCAACTGGACTCACCTTTCTCCTCCTCCTCCTTCCTCTTGCGCTCCTCTTCCTCTGATACTGACGGAGGCACCATCTGAACATGCGGCATGCCATGGTGGGGGTGGTGGCCCCTGGGGTGCGGGTGGTGGGGGTGCTGATCTCCACTCACGTCCAGCGAGTCTGTGTCGTCATCTGTGTGGTCCGCATTGTCATAGACCAAAACTGACAGGTTAATACTTTCCCGGGGCTGCCCAATAACTATTCGGTGTTTGGCTAGCATTTAATTCAATTTCATGCATGCAACTGATACAATTACAAGCATGAAGTTCCCCCAACATCAGTAAGTTTGTACTGACAAAAACTAACGGTATAGGTTTAATCTGATTTCTAGACTTCAGTTCCCCGAAAACAGATCCACAAGGGCAGACAAAGGAGTTTGGGTAGAACTTCTCAGAAAGTGGAGATGGAGGAATATTCATGCTAAAAATAAAAAGGGCGGAAAAAATATGAGACAAAGAGTAACAGAGGGGAGTGATTTGAATAGGAGATTAAGTGTAAAAAAATTGTTTCCAAAAAAAAAAAAAGTTATGGCAAATTCTTTACCCAGACAATTCTATACTTTTCTAAAACTAGTCGCCAAATGAAGAAAATGAATCACACTGAAATAAAAAACCATTGGGAAAGCCATCACGAAGAAGGGTATTTCATGAGTCAAAACCAGTCTGAATAAATTTGATTTGACTATTTGTGCAGGACTAATTTGCACTCTATAATTCTTTTGACCAAAGTATCCTTTCTTCCTTTCTTTCCTTTTCTTTTTTTTAATTAGTTGGTATGATATACTACCAGGATTTAGGCTGCTGTCCTTTATTTGACACCAGTTTATACTAATATAAAAACCCTCTTTTGTGAAATTTCATGGGAGACAAAGCAAATGTAACACCTAGAAAAAAGAAGCCCATGTAATGAATAAATAAAATATATTTGTTCAGAAAGTCAAAGAGCAATACAAACAAAAAATACCAATGCCTCTTATAACCTTTAAAATATATGGGGATTCGTAATAAAATAAACTAGAGGCTGGAATTCAAATTAAAGGGAGGCAAACTACCCTGAAATAATGACACAAAATAAAAATAACTAATCATAGTAACGACAACAACGACAATAATAATATAATGATAAAGGCTGGCTCCAAGCAATGACCTCTGCACTGAAATACAAGTAGCTTCAAAACAAAAAGTTACGCAGGTGACCTACAGGTCTGGGAAGAGTTAGGCGCCACTTCCTCGTCTGCCCTATCATCGGCTGCTGAAACAGTTGCCAGAGATACGCACAGACACATGTTAAGTCAATTATATTTTCTATAAAATGTTGATTTTTTTATTTTTCAGACACAACTGACAAAAATAGTTTGAAACAATACCAACAACAACAAAAAGCCACATTTGCAGCTTTGAGTTATTGATTCAAAATCTAAATGTAGAAACAACTGAGTTGAAAATTGAAACATGTACAGAAATAATGTAAGTTTATGTTGGTTAATTGGATAATTTTGTTGGTAATTTTTTTCTTTTTTTTTTTTTTTGGTAGAGGGAAATATTCTACCCAACTCACTGGTACTTATAAGCATGGACTATATATAATATAAGTATATATGAACGATACCAAACATTTAAAACTAAAAAATAAATTATGAAAACGTAGTGTAGGTTCATGATATTTCATTTCAGTCAGACAAAACTGAAATGATAAACACAAGTTCAATAATAAAAATATTTAAAAATAAAATTTTGAAATCTTAACTGGGGCAGGAAGACAAATTGATTTTCTTTTCAAAGAATGTATTTTAAAAGCATTTGACTTTGTTTCATTAAAACACGCAAAAAACGACAAAAACAAAACACCTTTGTGCAGCTCGATGAATACGCATCAAGAATTGTAACATTATAAAGTTTCATCACAGATGATTAGATGGAATAACGCCATTCAACAGTTTGTCTAAAAGTGTACTAGCAAAAGCCACATTCTAATTGTTGTGCTGCAGAGAGATATGAAAATGGCTCTTATTTCTTTCTTCTTAATGGGTTAAATAACTTTGCTATGATTTAATTGTATTGGTTCCTAAATCTACTTCTAATTACTTGATTCTTGCCAGAGAAAATTGAACAGTGTAAAATTATTTTAGTTTAATTTATTTCGAACTCATTTTCTCCCTTTGTGTGGCTTATGCCAGTACATAGGTGTTTAGAGGGACAAAGTATGAAGCAATTCAAGTTAAGACCACATGCGCACACTTTTTCTCATAGACAGGAACAAGCTCTTTGTGCAAAAGGACCAAAAGTTGTTAAAAGTTATGCTCTGTACTTAGCATAAGCTCCAATAAGCTTGTTTGTCACATGTCTTTATGCATAATAATTAATAATAACTCATGGAGTGACTGACAGAACACTTAACACTGCTATATCTTTTTTGCATTTTGTATTTTATAATAAGCACAAAGTAAGTAAACTAATGAAATACAGCTTTCAATTAATTATTTTTCTATACATATATTTAAAACAAAGTACAAAGTCAATGGCAACGAAAACAACATCGGAATAAAAGAAAAAAAAACCTACAAAATTACATGCAGAAAACATCTACAACAACTAAAGAACTAAAGATAGTGCTTAATCCTGAGAAAAAAATGTAAATATCCAGTCTACCCAAAAAAACGGTGTAGACTGGGGAGAAAAAAAAAGAAGAAAAAATAAGCCAGAAAAAAAAAGCAAAATCAAGGCAGAAGCTGTGGCCATGCAAAGCTAAAATTTTAAGTGTAACAAATACTAGTATTGCCAATAGTGCTTTTGCCTCTCTTGCTTTAGAGTTACATAATTGATTCTACCAGGTAGACCAACTTACTTTCAACTTCAATAGAATATATCCTTTGTATAAGACAAGGTTAAAACCTCCTCCCTCTCTAGAGAGTTACAATGTGACTTAAACTAATCTCTGTAAATTCGATGGGATTGGTTGAGAAATAGTGTTTAGGAGACGTCCACATACAAAATGTGTACAGTACAGAGCTGCAAACCTAGTCCACGTGGAAAGTGTACTTACCAGTCTCAAACGGTGCATTTTCAAATTAAACAGTATATTCCTGGCTGTACGCGTAAAAAACGCAACATACAAGTCTAAAATCTGAATTTACTCTAATGTAGAACAGTAGATTGGTTTTTCTCTTAATCATAGGCCCTCCTCCCATATGACTAAATGAAATAAATGAATTTGTAAGATTTGGGTAGAAAAACGTATGGGGTGCATTCAGCAACCATATGATATTTTACAAGAAATGTTCATAATCCTTAAACTATAAAAGGGGGGATTTTAACAAAAAAACAACAACCCAACAAAAGCTATGAGACCTAACTTTGCATGACTTAACTCTCTAAAAAAATCTCAGAAAATAGATCTTAATCCATTGTAATTTTTAAGACCACTTTTAGACTAATGTCATGTGTGTGTGCATTTAAGCAGAATGGTAGATTTTACTCTTGTTCTATCATTTTTGTTCGAGTCCATTTCATAGCGATTTATTAGCCTACCCCTCCTTCTCCTACCCCTGTATAACAAACCGATGAGCGAATCAAATTTCGACCTCATGCGTTATTACGTGACTTTGTTGTGGATAAAGAAATAAAATTGTAAGCAGGCTAACAAGGAGGCTACAAAGGTAGAAATGCAGATATGTTTAGAAGGTTGGGGGATTGAGCTCTTCTATGTGCCAGGATGCTCCTCTTTCATTAGGTCAGTGTAAATTAAGGTACCCAGACACTATAGTATTATGACACGCTCTGATCTGTAACACTGTTGTATAGGATCTTCGCTAATGCCCATACCCCTGTCTAGATAGAGTAGACAGGTGCACATATTTGATGTATTTGAGGACAAAAAGCGTACGAAAATACGCCAAGGCGTACGGGTTGGCAGCTCTGACAGTATACATGTACAAATATAAAAACAGCTGAAACACACCACATAATTAGGGTGCATGCTCTATTTCCTTCAAAGATACTGGCAGCCAACTTGAAATGATGATTGGCATATATGTTTTAAGTACCATACCAGCAGTTGCTATAAAATATATATAAAATAATATCTATGTGATACCCGGTACTCTCTTCTTTTTTTTTCACTTTTACCCAATCAAATATAATGAAAGAGAAACTTATGAATGGAGTTGATAAATATTCCTGTCCATAACTGTGACATTTGGTAATGATCGTTTATATATGCTGAGATTTGTGTTCTCCTTATGTAACACAATGTGGAGCAGGATTTTTCGCAAATCCTTTAATACTGATTGCAGGTGAGAATTTACAAACATGAAATAGTTGAAGTTATCATATACATATAGATCTATGTAACAAACAGAAACATTTTAATTCGTCTTAGAATGGGTTGGCTATTCAATTTAAGACATTTAATTCTACACAAAGAGGAAACTGTATGGCAAATGTACAGTATCTTGTTCCTGTGTTTTTTTTCTTCTCAAACCTTTTTTCATTAACTGCATAAGATTAAAAGGCACCAGTCAAAGCATTTTTTATTGCTTAATAAAATATACATTTCCCCTAAAACAAATCAACATTGGCAACAAAAATAATTTTAAATTGTAAATTATGGTGTAAATTGATATTTAAAGAAATTTTGTAGAAATGTTTTGAAGGCAAAAATAGAGGTTTTAAGACCTTTGGTTTTTTCTCTCACTCTGTTTTCATGTCAATGTGTACATTACAAGTACATAAAATAAATATCTTCTTGCATTTAAAAACTTCTAAGTGTGCAGATTTGGTGATACTATCAGGATGAGGTCAAATAAAAATTAGAACAAATATACTTAAAATAAAAATGAAAAGAAAATAGGTGACAGAAGCCAAGTTTCACAATAAATCTTTCATTCATGAGATAAGAAATATTAATTCAAAACAAAAATATTTTGAAAAGCTTTGAAAGACTTTTATCATATGATCCTAGACAATGAAAGAAAATTGGATAAAAGCAAAACAACAACACATAGATAGAAGAACGAAACACACGCACAGAGTAACAAAGTGGTATTCAAAGGGTGTGAAAGTTCAAAAGAAATTAATTTTCATTCAATAAATGCACCTTTTCCCTTTTTAGCTAGCTATCTGGTTAAAATGTCCATAATATGAAACAAAGTTCGTTTTACACAGCTTTTTTATAAGTACCATACAAAAAAACACATGGCTGAAATTTATACAGTTTTTTTTTTTTAAAGGCCCATTACGCCTTATACATAAATTAAGACAGAGGTAACATACATACCTAGTTCATATAAAAATGACTCCCATAGCAAATTTACACCAGCAACTTAAGATTGATTCTAAAATATGCACGAACATTAGCACCCCAACCCAACCGGATGTGTATGATTTGATAACAGGGTTTTACGAGAAAGACTTTAAAACGCTAATAATATGAGAGAAAAAAATGGGGGTGTCTCCAAAGTAGAGAGACACTGCCTTTGTGTGTTGTTAGACCACAAGGGTCCCTTCCGTCCTTGTCAAGGGGAGTGCTAACCTTCTCTCCTTTCTTACAACACAACCACACAAGCACATGAGCCCTTTATAAAGGGGTGGTGTTTCGATTAGAGTAAAAATTAAGTAGTATATGGTTTGAATATAACTCTTGATTATGATTTATTATTAATTCAAATGTACATGAATGTGCGACAAAAATCATTTTCGTGAAATTGCTATGTTTTCTGTCAATATATAAAATATCCGCGATTCCACCGAGATGATTAAATGGTAGTAACGATAGTATTGAGAGTTGAAGATATCTAAGGCATATTGCTCCCCTTGAATGAACATTATTAAAACTGGTTGTTTCCCTTTTTAACAAACCTTGGTATCCACAATAAAATTTAAGGTGTGTGCTTCTAAGAAGGAGAAAAAATTAAAACAGCAACAACTAAAATATTTAAAAGCAGGCAATCTTCGTTAACGGCCAAATAATGTGAAGACTCCTAAACTTAAATGCTAAGTAGGGTGCTCCAATAAGGATTTAGTTAAATTAAGATAAGAAAATATACATTTAAGAATTTTTTCATCACATACTGTTTCTTTTTAAAGTAAATTGCAGTACCAATTTTCTCTATTGTTGATTGTTTCAGTTTTCAGTTTTAACATTGTTTATCTTACAGTGCTATTTGCTATATACAAAATGTTTATGCTTGAACATTTTTAGTTTTGTTTCAGGTGACTATTTCTGATTTTAAAGTGTGTTTTTTTTTAATGACAAAACCTCTGGGAAAAAAATTAACAAATTTCAACTAGCAGGAATAAAAGAGCAGGGCAACCAGACAAAATACTAATTACTTTATAAAGCAAGAAATCATTCAAGCGTACAGATGTGCTCACAAGCAATTCAAATGAATTCAAATGAAAATTGCTAGAAAACATCAAGGCAAAGAAGACCATGAAGTCAAAGGCAGTCGTCCAACTTTTTGTATTTGCCAGTATTGCATACCTGTCTTGTGATTTAATTTGCAACTTATTTCACACCATTTTGTTATCAGAGTAATGTGCAAAATCGTTGGAAGAAAATGATGAGTTAGGTGGATTTCTTCTGTAATCTTACATCAAAATCAGCCTACATTAAATTGTTAAATTATTTTCAGAAACCTTTTACTTTTGGCTTAGGTTTTTTTTTTTCTAAAACTAAGACATTTTTTGTTAAATTTTTCCTCCACAATACTTCTATTTCTAATGAATAACAAAACAGAGAAAAAGAGGGTAATACTTAGCTGTAGCTGCAGTTAATACTTCTATGATCTATTATTTCATTTGTGCTTTGTCAGATTACAAAATAGAAAACTCGAGTTTTAGCATGCAGGGCCTTTGTTTTCCCTCAATATAAACTTCTAAACATAAAAATATACACACATCATTTGTTGGAATTTTTTCTTAATAATTCTATATATATTAACAAAAGTACACACACAAAAATTAAATCCTTAGTATGGCTATGCTGGGAAAAGTTGGGCGACTACCTTTTTCTGGCCACACCAATAAAACATGAAAAAAAAGTACAATTCTTGAAAAATCAAAAAAGGTGACACTAAATTCAAGACCAAGATAATATTCTTTAAAAGATGGGAGTACATAAATCTAGTCCAGGCAAAGGCAAGATGGGTAATGATGTAAGAGATGATATCAACCGATCACCATACCTTCGTCCAAATCATCAAAAAACTCATCGTCCCATTCCAAGTTCGGGTGGACAAATTTGGGGGACCCAAAGCCTACCAGGGAATGTTTAAAAAAGAAGGAAGCCGTCCCCAACAATGGTGAGAAGCGATATGGTGGAGGAAAAGGAAATTAAAGAAACAGGTTGATCACTTGACCCTCTGATTACATAAAGGAAAAAAAAGGATATCATTTTTACCAAATATTTTCCTACAAAGCATAAATAACACTTTAACAAGTGTGTAATTTACATGATCATTGCTACTAAACTATATATTTCTTTACTTTATTTTTGAGGAGCAAATAACCATCACATTTATTATAATTATTAATTTCATGCCCTTTGCTTTTGACACATGTGTAATATTTTTAATTTGATGTTCTATTTGGGCTTTAACACCACAATAACAGAACTGGCTTCATTGAGAGGTAAGGTATAATTTAACACATGTCTGTCTTCCCAATGGACATTTTCACAACAGGTTTGAGGAAATGATTACTCTAATTCAAAAAAACTTTTTTTCAATATGTTCCTTTGTAACTAATCATTCTCAGACATGAAATAAAGGCAAAATTCTAGGCTCAAAAGAATAATCCAGCCAAGAGAACGGCTAAGTGCTTCTCTAGATCGTTGAAAGAAATGTGCAGCCTACACAGAGAGTTTAGCTTAATCTCTTTGCATCCTTGTTTGTTTTGTAGTTCTTGTTTTTTTCATAGATAGAAAGACACTGACTAATTTTACAAGAAAATCATTCATTTATGCCCATTGCAAAACAGTTATAGTAGTCAACATATTTTGGGAATGCCGCCAACTGAAGCAGGGCCCATGAAACAGCAATATCAGAAGATAATTCAAGATTGTTAACAAAACAAAAATAAGAAAAAAAGAACAAGACGGTTCAAAGAGTTTAAAATTCGAGCCCATATCATAGAAAAATTTCAAAGAAAAAGAGCAGTACTGGGTGATCTGTGGAACACTGATAATTAAAGAGATGCCCATGAAAGAGGTACTGTAAAGATAGAAGACACAAGGGAAGGCTATTCAAGACTGTTCACAAAGACTAAAAAGGTGTTAAGGCAATGAAACAAAAGCCAACATCGCACAAAAAAAAGTCTCAAAGAAAATGAGCCATATTGTGGGGTGAAAGCTTCATGTTACAACAGAGCTTTTAATATCATTGGTTAGCACCGTTTTTCAAATCGAAATACCTTCTTTTTTTTAATTTCTATTTTCATACAGATGTAAGAAATGTAGCTCTTATGGCATCATGGGAAAATGGCTTCCTAGATTGAAGCAGTGGTATATGAACATCAATTATCTGAAGAACTTTAATATGGTTCATATGAATTTAAAGGAAAACAGACAATAGAAGTTGTACAACAATTTTACTTGGAGTGAATACAAGACAAATGAAAACTGCCCTTCAACAAAACTAAAGATTTCTTACTAAAAATAAAAAATAAATTTTTTAAATCCCAAAAAAATTTGTTGGATTTCTTTTCGAAACGCATCCTATAAACAGACAACTTTGATATTATATTTTTAGAACTTTTTGCAGTCACTTCCATTTCATATTTATTAAGTATAACATGTTTCTTTGATTTAAACTTTTTTTAAGTAGATAACCACTGCCATTAACATACCAACTATTTGTGGGCTGCTTGCACCTGAGTTGGATAGATAATCCGAGAGCTCATGATCTAGAAAAGCACACACAAAATACACCTTATGAATGTTCTTTACTGTATTACTTTTCTTTGTGTGATTTTTAATTCATATTATCATATAAAAAAAGTTTTAAAAGCCACAACAAAACCGCACCCACAAAAAAGAAGAGAAAATTTAAGTGGGGAAAAATATAAAAAAGATGCATATGACAAAATTTTTTATTGTCATAATAAGAGAGAAAGGTAGGAAACATTCATTAAGCACAAGAAAATTGGAAAGAAAAAAAAAACAAAAAAGAATCACAGCAAATGAGTGCAATTTTTGAATAAAATGAATATTCATATCTTGAGATTAACCCAATTTCCATGATTTGGATGTTTGGAAAAGTTCCATTTTTACAAATCACAATGCTTGACAATCCTTTAAACTCTCATTATAGAGAAATTTCCATTTGCCATGACGGCAAATAGAGGAGTGGTATGACTCATTGTGTACATTCTATCTCTTCTGGATTAAGACCAGTCTCAAGATATCAACATTTTTTCCCGAAATTTCAATTACAGAGAGGTGGAACTTGAACTTGTAAGACATTAAACAAATGCTTGCAAATAAAATAAAAAAGAATATTACTGTTCTACCCGCTATAAACAATCACAACTAAGGAGAAAAATAAGTGCAGATTGTTTCACAGTTTGCACAAAAATGAAAAAATGATTTTTATATTTACAGATGATTAAAAATATAAGGGGTAAAAATAAAACCAAAGAGTCGGAGGCACAACAAAAACAATGGTCCCAATCATAAAATGCAATAATAAAATCAAAAGGTTCAACTGGTGCACATTTCGCAATAAACATTGCAATTGGATAAATACAATGGATTTACTGCAATACTTTTCACAACAAAAATCCTTTGATGCGATTGTGAAGTAACAGCGATATAAAAGGATAACGAGCAAAAAAATACGCAAAAATTCTGCATAAAATCTCTAGACAATATTGGCTGATTATCTCTGGAATTCAGTTGTGTTTGTGTGCAATTAAATTTAACGGTCAAACAATTACAGTGTCAGTTATCATGTAATGATTGCAGTTTCATGGACACTTATTACCTAATCATAGAGACAAACAAAGAAAGTGTGAGGGAAATCACCATGTGTATGATGTATTTCGGACCAGCTCTCCCAGCTCTTTTGGAGGAGGAAAATATACTCAAAAAAATAAACTTAGAATTTCCCGTAATCCCTTCTTTCTTCATTCACGTATCCTACCTACAACTAAGAAGTGTTCGGAAATAATGGCCACTAACTTTAATAAAGGTGCAGTTACTGAATGAATGAATAAAGTTTAAAACCTTGAGATCCTATTTAAATAATGCTGTACTTGAATTTTTTTTCATTACACAAACTCCATAGTAACCGAAACAACAGAGGACAAATAGTTTTTTCTTTACGACGTTAACATCAACAAACAACCCACAAAACAAGGAAGTGTTGGTCACATGCACTTATTAATTTTTTTTTAATGTATGTATATAAAAAAATACATATAATATGGTGACACATCTTAATTAAAAGAGAGACAGAGAGAATAATAATAATAATAATAATAATAATAATAATAATAATAATAATAATTGACCAAAAGAAAATAAGACACAATATGGAATCCGCACTATAGACATTGATTGACAAAGACAAAGGGTTAAACAAAACAACAACAAAAAGATGAAAAATGAGAATACACCAGATAGGTATCGGCCTAACAAAGCAATCCACAAGCATTTTGTGAAAAGACAAAACTTCTATTATGAATAAGGAAGGTGCAATACCTTTTCTCCCTAAAAATTGAATAAACTCACCGTAATAGTCCCATGGTCCCCGGCCTTTGAAGGCAAAAAGTAAACAAAATGTATATACATATAAATAAAAATGAAAATCACTGCAGAGTAACCCAAAATGTTTAAGAAAATATAAGAAAAATGCAAAGTTCTGAGCAACTTAATAATATTTTTCAAAAGTCTAAGCAAAGTCTTTAACAGCAAAAGAATTTATCGAAGGAAAAAAATAAAAATAAAAAGAAGAATCTACGGGACACAGTGTTGGATTTTTTAAATTTAAAAAATTCTACAAAATGGATGAAAATAGTATAGACAAAATGTGCTGAGATCTGTTACTAAAATCCGTTTCAGTTACAATGAATATTTTACATTCAGATATTCAGCTTTGAGTTTCATTCTCTAAGCATTCTTTGATTTATGACTATTATTTGCCTCTGTTCGCCCTCCTAGAAAGTATTTTTTAAACAAAGCATCCTCCAATTCATGTCTGTCATAACGCTATGTAGACTGTATAATCCCCCATTTTTAACGTAGAGAAAGTTCTCAATCTCATCCTTTAGCATTATAAACTCCCTGTACTGTATTTCTTCTTATGCATTTATTGACAGACTATTTGGGGACTCTATAGTGTTGTAGCATATATAAACTAAAGACCTAGGCACACAAAAGGCTGCATGACATAAAACAGTTGAGCTGAAAAATCAGTGACTGCAAAATTAAAAGTACTCATGCAAAAAAAAACATATCTTAATAATAATAAAAATAAACAGTAAAAGGCACATGCTTCAAACAATCAATTTAAATTACATCAAACACTTCAATCAAAGAAAACTGTTCTATAATTTTTATATACAAAAGTTTTTAAAACTGTCTTTCTTATTTGAAAGGTAGAAGGCTTGACAATTCCACCTTTAACATGAAAGTTTTTAAAAGGCATAGACACATAGAAGGAAACAAAAGACAAGCAACAACAAAAAAAGATGCAGAAATAACCTGTTTCTAACTGGAGGCTCAAGACTTTAGAGGTAGATAAGGTAGGAAATGTAAAAGGACTTTGAAAGGTTGGTTGCTGATACCTTCTTTTAGTTTGTGCATCAAGATGTGACAGAAGAGAAAGAGACAATGATAGTTTTTGGCAATGCAGTTGGCAGTGTTTTCACATTAATCCACCTAGAAAGCTGGTTACATAAATTCTTAAAGCGTGCTAATTTTACAAGTAAAAGAATACAACAACAAAAATGTGAGCATAAAAATGCATAACATTGTATTGAAAACAGGCATAGAGTCCCACAGAACTCTTTTCACTGAGGGTGATTTTGTGTGTGCTTTTCATTCCCATTTATCTTTTCTCTCACTCTCTATGCTTCTCTCTTGAAGTGGTGGATAGAAGCACATGCAAAGGAGCTTGGAACAGGTAGCAGCAAATAATTTTAACAGCACATATAAATAGTATTAACGGTAATAGTTCTAAAAAAAAAAGCAATTAAAATGATAATAATAATAATAATAATAATAATAATAATACCAATAAAAAAATGTTTTTCGGAATTACGACAATGATTGACATAAGATGAAATTTTCTAGAAATTCACCTCAGTGTAATTACATTTCAAGGAATTTCTTGAAGGCAATGGTAAATCAGGAATGTATAAGCCTTAACAAATTTCTTTACTCATCATAGTATAAAATAATGATGTCTTTTTTAAGGCAAGTTTTTTGTAGATATCAGAATGTCAAAATATTAAAAAGGTTAAAAACTGTCATTTTCACAACTTAAAAAGTGATGAAATAAACCCCCCAAAAATACAACCATTTGAACCCAAGAACCAATAATACTGGCAGTTTTAGAAAACATGAGGCAAGATCATATCACTCTATGAAAACTACTACCGAAAGAGGGTGGGGGGGGATTTTATGAAACCCTTAATCAACTGTAAGTTCAGAGACTGAATAAAGAGAGATTGGTAGTTTCAACGTTTAATTTAATGAAAGAAAGCATAAACAATTTGTTTATTTTATAAACTTCACAAGAAATGGCTCAAATAAGCTGACAATTGAAAATGAGACTATTGGACAAAAACTATGTTTGATTAAACTGAAATAATTTCTTAAGACAAGAATAAAAAAAACAAAAACAAAAAACAACTAAAAGACAACCAGATGACTGAGAGACACAAATTACTCACTTCCGTGAGAGTGGGACCTTTTTCTCCTGCCTAAATGTGAGAGAGTACAGAGCTTAACATTTTAGAGTGTGACTGTGTGCTTTGCAACAATAACAAAACAAAAACAAACAAAAAATACATACATTGAATAATCAATTATCAACACTCTAAAAAAAAAGTACACAAGAATACAATATTCTCAATTTTAGAAACAGAGTACAGACCAGAATAATATTTTAAGTGAACTAAATTATACTTCTAGGATAGAAACAAATACATATAGATTGTTTCGACACAACAGTTGGAGACAAACGAATGTTATCAATATTTGCTCGGGGTGAAAATTTAATAGCACTACAACATGTAAATTGACACGTTTGAATAATTCTATACATTTAAACACTTTTGCGGTTTAAATTTCAATTTCGCACTAAGACCAGTTTAAGCTCACTTAAGATGCTTGGAGGAAAAATTTACTTGATAATGTCATAGTATTTTTTTTTAATGTTTCTGTTCAATTCACTATTCCTTGTATACCTTAGATCTACATTAATAAGAAAAGAATACATTGAGAATTCCCCTCTTCAACTTTTAAAATTGTTCTGTGAACAAAAGTAATCAAGAAAAAACATAACATGGGCGCAACATTGCTGACATAAAACTAAAGAGATTCATTTTTTTTTCCAAAGCATTATCTTAAGAAAATCAAACTATTTTTCAAAGCTGGAAAAGTAGAAAAGAAAATTAGCAGGATATAAAAGCAAAAAAATATATATACATATGTTTATATATGTACAGTATAGCTCAATGTTATATTGAATTTGCCTGTTCTAATACACCCCACCCTATTGTTTTAAATTTCAAGTCTTGTCATTTAAGATGGCGGGGAAAAAATATGAAAGAATTGCACAAAAAAAAGGAATACAACTTATGGGAATCTACATGCCAATTCTTTTTCAATTGCATGGAATAAAACTGTTTTACCAAAGGCCATGGAGGAATTAACTGTAAATAAGACATAATTATGCTGATGGCATTCTATAAAATATTGATGAATTGATCTGACTTCTTTGTTTTCATTTGACCTTTTTATTACTAATTTTTATTTGGACTGTCACTCTAAAATCAAGAACAGTGAAAGATTTTGGTAATTATTTACCTTGGCCCTAGAATAAAAGTACCCTTGTCAGTTTGGTTAACTTTCAGACCCATTAATATTTTTGTCAGAAACCATTGGTTTGAAACATTAGCCCAAGTTTAATATATGAGCTTAACTCAGAGTTACAGTGTTTTGCCATCAATGCCTATGAAATCTGACTATTATTAACAGTGTTTCCAAAACGCCACACCTTTTGCACAAAAAGAGAAAGAATAACAATTTTTGCACATTTGAAATCTTCAGCTTTTTATCTTAAAAAAAAAAAATGTGTAGACCTACACTCACCACTAATATGTACACGATGTGGCTTTGAGTTAAGGGGTTTTCCTTCACTAATTATTACTAGCTTCTACTGTACATATATATATTCATAACAATCAGCGACTCCTATTCCTCGTAGAAAACACCTTTAAGGCGCCCAGAACCATACATAACATATAACTTAAAAATATTTAAAAAAATAAAAAAGCAAAGAACAATGAGGTGCCTACCTTCTTTATCTACTGGTTCAAGGTTGACTGTTTGTGTTTCTTTGCTGTAGGCCACATTTTCTCGTGGAGGAATGTTTGTTTCATTCACCTTCACCATAGATAGTTGGACATTCTTCTTTCTGCGAGGGCTGATGAGATTGAATTTAGACTTCAATTAATCAGTGGTAACAAATTACATTGAAAAAAATTTGGAATTCTAATATTCCACTTGGAGGGATAAACTTAGAATTTAAATTTGTTAATTTCTGAAGCAATTGACTTTAACAATATAAATTAATTGTGCTCTTTATTTTAAGAGTAACTTCAGGTTTTTAGTTTTCTTTTTTTATTTCATCTTACTATAATATACCCAGACATGGTTAACTTAACCTCTAAGTCATAATACCTACATTCCCTATACCGCTGACTTCATCTTTTGACTACTTTTGTAGGTGATGTCCAATTAATTATTCAGTGCAAAGTCAGGGAACAGGAAAAACAGTAATTTAAACAAATCAGCGACTTAAAGGTTAATGAATCTGCTCTTTGTTAGATTTTTTTTTTTATTAAGCTGGGTGTCGCAGGATGCATAGATTTGATGTCAATGACTTGAGCCCTGCTAGGTTCTCATAGGTTTCGGAGGGGGTCAAAAGACTTTTTAAAAAGCGTAAAAATTTTTTATAGGCTGCCACAGAGAGACAAAAAGTTAACCCATGCGGTGCTTTGAAGGCCACCTGACGGCCGGATGGCCAGTCTGTGTCTGGCACAGGTGACTGGTTGTTAGAAAATGGGGTGTGGTAGTACTGGGAATAATTGACTAAAGTAAAGCGAGACAACACGTTAACAGGTCTAGTCAGAATAAAAAGAGGAGTTTGACAAGGCTGTGTATTATCCCCTTTTCTATTCAACATACACGCAGATTTTATTTTTAAAGAAATAGAGGTTGCTCCTGGACTAAAGGTTGGAGGTGTGAAAATTAACCTGCATATGCCGATGATACAGTGATCCTGGCGGAAAGTCAAAATGATCTCCAAAAACTAGTAATGGTAGTAAAAAAGGAAAGTCAAAAATATGGCTTCCTGATAAATATTAAGAAAACAAAAACTCTTGCTATTTCAAAGAAAAAAGAAAAACCTTTTTATAAATGTAATTGTTGATGGAAAAGGAGTGGAACAAGTTAAAAGTTTTATATATTTGGGCCAACTTATGAAGATGGAAAAAATGAGACAGAAATAAAGAAAAGGATTTGAATGACAAAAACAAATTTTTCAAAACTAAAGCAGATCCTTATTAGTTCAAATGTATCACTTCAAACAAGAATAAGACTAAGCAAATGTTATATTTGGTCGACATTTATGTATGGGTGTAAAACTTGCACTCTGACTGCAGATATTGAAAGAAAAATAGATGCTTTAGAGATGTGGATTCATAGAAGAATAACAAGAGCCTCTTGGAAAGAAAAGAAAACAAACCTTGAGATATAAGAGATGGTAAATATCAAGCAAAAACAACTCCTCAAAACAGTGAAAGACATATAAGAAGGTACAGTTCTTTGCAGAAGAATATCATAGAGGGTATGGTGGAAGGCACGAGGTGTAGAGGAAGGAGGCGGATAAGTTGGGTCAAGAACGTGGAGGACTCGACTGGAATGAAAATCAATGAGTGCTGCGAGATTGCGCTTGGATGAGAAAGATGGAAGACCATCATCCATGGCAGCCAAACTTTGAAAAGAGAAGGAACACTGCCTGAGTACTGTTCACCTGGTTAACTGATGCTCTGAGTGTTGCGCTGTTATTACCAATGTTTTTTTCATTATTTTTTATAAGTTCATAAAACTATATAATTTCTATTGCGCTGAGAAGTTGGTGGATTTCACCATTGTTTCTGCCATTTATTACCAATCATGTGGGAGGAATAAAGGAGAAGTCAGTTATTACTTTCTTTCCTGCAGGCGATTACAATTAAACTTAATTTTAAATAGCTGTGGGTGTATTATGTTTCAGTTCAAACAACATTCCTCCTGTGTGTCTCTTGACTGAAAAGGTTATGCATTTAGAACCCTTGTAGCCCCAATTGAAAGTTCTACAATATAGAAATAGAAATATCAACTGAGGGTCGAACCTTTGAACTCCTGCTCGTCAATCCAGAGCACTGATGCTAGCTAGATATATATGGCGTCTTATATTGCTAAAAATGCAATCTTCAAATTAATGTTACGTCCCATAGGTTTCCTACAGAGATGGACTGAAAAAGGGGGTGGGTGGAAAAAGAGCAGCAACACCAAAGACTTGAACCTTGGACCTCCTGCTCCTCAGTCCCGAGCACTGGAGACTGGGCTATCTTTACGCCCCTACTAAGCCAACACTAATAAAATTTAAATTTAATTAGATCTACATCCCACAAATTTCTAGAAAAAAATCACGACCAGATTTTTGGACACCTGCCGAGTATCACACCGTCTGCTTGAGAATGCAGGCTACGACAGACGGAGTTATCAGAAGGCGGTAATGATTAAAGATTATCAAGCTTAGTACCGGCAGTTACTGTACGTGTCAACCTACTATAGCCATCAGTACAGTGCAAAAGTGAGCAATTACAAGCGAAGCCCACAATCACATGAACAGAACAGACGTTAAACATGTATATCACGATCTTTGGCTTATGGAAAAACATCAACACGTACACTGTGTCCATTGGCATGAGACCCCTTGTTTCTTGTGTGGTAGCACACATAAAATTCTCAGTCGTCAGTCTTGGGGCTCGTCTACAGTATAGCCTATATAGTACTGACGCTGGACGTTAAACCAACTAAACTCTGTGTCCATTGGCATGGCTGGGGTTTTCACATATTTGGACTGGAGCGACGATACTAGATTGGTAGTTAGAAATCTTGAGATTGTTTCAATTGGATGATACTTTGAAAGTAACAAGATACAATATTTAAAATCTAGCTTTGGATTTAAAAGTATCTATATATTTAGATCTGTCAAGACCCTAGAAGCTAGACTAACTGAATGCAATTGATCGAGATTAGGTCTAGATACTGAATCTAGATCCAAATTTCAAATTTCATAAAAATCTGAATAAAATGCACTATCTTCAATGGGATGTGTATTTTAATATAGTAATAACGGCATAGAGTAAAATATGCGATGCACGACACATAAAACATAGGGTTCATCTCATTTATATAGGCCTAAGCAATCATCACATTGCAAATGCAAAGCTTTCGGTGTATGCATGTATGTACTTATAAGTAGCACACGTAAATTGACTTGTGTTCTATTTGCTGGTTATTTTTTGGGTAGTCATATAAAGCCTATAGAAGTATCCTTTTATCCCACATACAAAAATGACCCATGCGAGTTGTGGTTTTCATATCGCATACGCTTCCTAAGCTTGTTGTCGTGGAAAGGGAGCGATTGTTATTGCCAGTGTCAATGTGGCGTTTGGCGTTAGAGATGACATGACATGTGTTACATGCGTGTACATTTTGTATGACGTAATTCAGCGTGTCGATGAATCTGATCCTACCTAACCTGTGCGGGAGTGCCCCTAAGTGCCCAGTTGAGAGGTGTTAAGTCAGTGAAGTAGCAGCAAGCTGAACCGAAGGTTCTTTCACAGAGAGGCAGGAAACTGGTGCGCCAAGCTTAATGGGTTAATAGATGGTCAGGACTTCTGTCTTAGATAGTGACAGTATGCTGATACTGACCCAACCAGTAAGGAACAAGGCAACCTGATGGGGGTTCGATTTCAATTATTCCTGATAAGAAGCTGAAACAGTGAAAGCTCTATCGTCAAATGAGGCCTTAAGTAGACATAGGACCTAACCTTGCATGTGCAACAGCAGCAGTTGAAGCATCTGAAGCAGTTGCTGTGGCTGATGCACTCTTCACTGGTGAGGCTGCAGCAGGTGTTTCTGAAACAAAAAAGATAATGGTTGGAATGCAAGTCAAGGGACAGTCATAGAGACAACCAGTGATCTTGGCACAGGATAAAATTAGAAATAAGAATGATATGGGGAGGTTTTGACAAAAACTTTTGCTGATGGCTTGGGCTGTGTAGGACAAAATGGATACTGCAGGAAAGAATATGGATGTGTGAAATCTAACAGTATAAGGAAAATCTTATACACACTACTTACTAAATTGTTTCCATAGGGATCATTAAGAGCTATGTGACATAGTCGGTAGACAGGTTTTATTTACTGTAACAAAACAAAAATCCGACAAACAAAAGCTTCAATGATTCAATCTCGCACACCTACCAACTTAAATTTTACATATCATAAACACTGCTCAACGATTGGTAACAAAATAATATACCTACCTGAAATTGGAATTCCCAGATCTCTAAACAAAGCGTCTGGATCATTTGATGTGCTATCAGTGCTTGCCTGAGATGCTGTTTTCATTGGACTCTGCGATGCAAACAAAAAACAGTGAATGGGTCAAATGCGGTCATGATTTTAAAAGTAGAAGCACATATTAATGAACACTCCAGACAGATTTGTTTAACTTTAAGTGAAAAGTTGTTGAAGTTATTCATTACATCCTTTTAAAACTAAAGCATGGGATCTCTAATGTTTAAAAAAATTGTCTGTCACTTTCAGTAACAATCTTAGTTACACTTCTTGTACTTTGTAAAATGTATCTAGATCTGTAAAACTAGGGTTTACATTTAGGCCTACTTTGCATTGCAATTGAGTGATGCTGTATGGAAATATAGATCACATGGTCCATGGTTTGAATATCACAATCGATCAAAAATGTATTTGTCCAATTTTCTCGCCTACTAGCTAGGTCAGTGTTTTGTTTAATTTGACCGCCTGAAACAGGAGTCCAGGTATTCTCACCCTGTCTCATGTGTGGCTGGACATAAAATTGTCGGACGTCAGACTTAGGACCAGTCCATAGAGCTAATGTTGGACGTTTAAGCAACAAAACAAACAAACAGTATGGAAATATCAGGTTAGACAACCATTTTTAAATAAATGAAGGTGAAAAGTCTTGTTTTTCAAAATTATTTCACCTTGTTTTAATATTGCTTTAATTTTTTTCTTTTAAAACTTGTTTTTAGTTCTCTTGCAGTGTAGCCTATTCTTAGTGTTATTCATTTTGTATGAGAATTTTTGTTCTTTTCGATTACCCATTTTCATTTTTTTATTTTTTGTTCCTACTTTTGTTTTCTATCATTAGTATCAAGGTAGTAACATTATAATTTAGAAGTCTGAAAATGTTTGGCTTTTTCCACAAGTTTATAACTTCTTCTTTTTTTTAAGTTGTTGCAACTTTTGGCAAAAAAAAAACAACTACAGACCATAACGACTAGAGTATTTGGATTATGGGTTTCCAGACCTAATATGCTACAGTGGTCTCCGCCTGAAAACTCTCTGTTTACAAATCCACTCTGTCTTCAAACCTGCCACTCCTTTAAAACATTTTCTTTCTTTAATCTAGCGCTCTACAAATCCACTTTTGCCTCATATAAAGTCTAAGAACCCGTTTTAAGAGAGCCGGATGTTGATGAGAGAGAGGGACTAAAATATCTGCACGAAATTTAACGCCACAAAAAAGCTTTTTAAAAAAAAACTAGTAATAGCCACAGTCAAAAGAAGTACTTTTCTTGTCTGGCTTCTTTCCCCACTCAATATTGTTTGTGAGAAAACAAATCACTGTAGAGCTACCTCTAGAAACTGTAGATCTAGATCTTACTTCCTACAGAAAACAGGAGTCATGGTATCCCCGCCCTGTCTCGTGTGACAGCACATAAAATTGTCAGATATCAGTCTTGGGATCCGTCCACAATAGAGCCTAGTAGATATGATGCTGATGTTGGTTGTTAAACCAACTCAACTCCTTCAGAAAAGAGGATTGATACTCCTTGCCCCAGCGGCTCCGGCTCTGTTTACTTGGTAGCGAAATTCGATATATCGGAAGCAAGATAATTTGATCGCTATCGACTTAAAAAACTGAAGGAATTAGTTGAAAGCAAATTAGTAAATGCCTCCACAGTAGCATAATATCTGGAACCATAGGGTTAGATCAACAGCAAAAGTAAATTGAAAAAGGCTTCATTTTCTTCAAGATTATTCATTTTTGTTTTTAAAAGCTTTTAAATATCAATCCAAATTCCAATCGCCTTGGCTTGGGTCATAGCCGTCTAGATCCGAGGTCAGCTCATAGTTGACTGAGTGGGTGTGTGACGTCACTTCTCAAGGTGGTCCTCTAGGCCTACCTAACGGGCACACTGGCTGTGTTAGCCTAAATGTGATGCCCAGGTGTTAAATCCTGCTAGGCGCTAGATTTGAAACTCATGCATTATGTACATTGTTCAGTTTGTTGCTTTCACTCTTCATTACTCATTCTCGCTTTAGGCACCGGAATAACTTACTATGTTGTGTTGCAATCAATTATTATTCCTGGATATTTTTATCTTTCATTGAAACTGTTATCTATTGATATCTTGTGATTTAGATCTTGGACCAGTGATTTACAAGTGTAGTGTTATAAATCTATAGACATAGATCTAGATTAGAGTGTGGTCTTGAGAATCTTTGTTATTTTAGCCAGTATAACAGTACACTATGGTATTTCCTCCATTTCCACACACTCTGTTTTTGTTGTTATATAAATTCTTCTTACACCTTATCTCGCCCCCCTCCTCCTCTCTCTCTCTCTCTCTCTCTCTCTCTCTCTCTCTCTCTCTCTCTCTCTCTCTTCTCTCTCCCCCCTCTCCCTCTCTCTCTCTCTCTCTCTCTCTCTCTCTCTCTCTCTCTCTCTCTCTATCCCTTCCCTCCCTCACTCCTTCCTTACCTGCTGGACTTTCTTTTACGCACACACTAATTTAGTCTGACTCTATTAATCGTGTTTCATACTGAAAATGTGGATTCTTCTACAGGTAGTTCATATTCTTCTTCTTTCTTTTCCCTCCTACTTCTTCATATAAATCTGCTTTTGAATTACAGTGTTTCCCTTTGCACAATTCCCATGCTTAAATATCTTTTTCGAGATGATGTCCTAGATTAAGTACTCCGAAGGAGATCTAGATTATTGTACTATAGATTCAGTATTCTGTCTCTAACTGAGCTCTCCATCTCTCTCTCTCTCTCTCTCTCTCTCTCTCTCTCTCTCTCTCTCTCTCTCTCTCTCTGTCTGTGTGTCTCTCTCTCTCTCTCTCTCTCTCTCTCTCTCTCTCTCTCTCTCTCTCTCTCTCTCTCTCTCTCTCTCTCTCTCTCTCTCTCTCTCTCTCTCTATCTATAGATTCAGTATTCTGTCTCTAACTGAGCTCTCCATCTCTCTCTCTCTCTCTCTCTCTCTCTCTCTCTCTCTCTCTCTCTCTCTCTATGCGCCGGACTGTACATGACTGGGTAAGGAGTAAATGAGGATTTAAAACTTGCTGATACCTCCCATGCTCACTGATCAATTTATCATTTTCTGTGTATAAGCATAATCTAGTTTCCAGTAGCTGAGTGAGTAGCTCAGTTCAGTAGATCTAGAGGCCCCTAAAGATGCTCTTGGCTGATCAGCCAGGGACAGGAGGTTCGAATCAGACGATAACGGCATTCGAAATTTAGAGTGTACGCTAGGTCTAGACTTTTTTCAGGACACATTACGAATGAAAAAGTTATCAAAGAAAAAACTAAGAGTCACATTCAGCTAACTAGATCTTAATGCCTCACTTGATGTTCGCCTTTTTTTGCTCTCTCTTTCTCCATTCGCTCTTTCCGGAGTTGCTCAATTTGAGCCTTCTTCCGTGCAATTTCAGCTCTCCTGTCTGCCATTGTTACGGCTCGGGTATAAATGTAATAGAAACAGAAATTATGTCCAAATCAATCCGATGGTTAACAGATCTAGTCTAAATCCAGAAATTGCACAAATTTTGGAGGATTTTATGTTGATTTATTCCTTCACCATCTTCTGCTTTACAGGACAACTCAACATTATCCAGGAAGACGAAATTAAGTTTGGGACTGGGAGTTCAAAACAAAAGTTATCTTTTTTTTTTGTTAAGATAAACATCTTTCATACGATTTATCCTGAGTCATAATTTCACATGTCAATATAATATAAAATAAAGTATTTATTTATATCTTTTTGAAACATTTTGTGAAGCAAGTAAAACGATACATTAATATTCATTTTGTAAAGATTTAACATACAACATGCCATACTGGCTACTAGTATGATGAGTCAGAAATTGATCACGGAGCTACAAAATAAATTATTTTCGTCTAAGCTTAATGAATAGATTTATCATTGAAAATAACGTTATTTGTATGTCCATTTGATTTGATTATTTTACTTGAAATGGTTTTTGTTTCAATTGTATATTCATTATTTTCATCAAAGGCTATCTGTTCGAAGAATTTAAGAGCGTAGTATCGCAGTGAATATTGTTTTAACCATGGAGTGCCCAAATACATGTACATTGTATGTACATTGTACTGGTTTTCTCCCTACCGACCTCTTAGTCTTAGGGTTTTTTTTTTTCCTTTATCTCATCCCATTTAGGCTGATGGGTCCTAGAACAACACGATACATCCTTCACGCTTCGTGCTACATTTTTAAACGTGTATAGAAAAGTGGAAACTCATTGTCTCTCATATGCAGGCTACACGCCACATGGGACTCGCTACACGCGTGTGGAAAGAAATGAAATTGCTCACTTTTTTGCTTCACGTCTAGTTCTAGAACCGTCGAAAATGGACGAATACGAGGAAATTTTGATTGGTATTGTAAGGGCAAGACCCCTTATCTAGCATCCTCGTGTGTCCGACTACTAGAGTAAAGACCAGAGAACCCAAACTTGGGATGCGTTAAAAAGAGCTTTTGACTGTACCCAAAGGCACACTTGATTCATTCACATAGCGATATATATATATATATATAGCGAGAGAGAGAGAGAGAGAGAGAGAGAGATAGAGAATATATATATATATATATATATATAGAGAGAGAGAGAGAGACTCTCTCTCTCTCTCTCTCTCTCTCTCTCTCTCTTTCTTTCTCACATACACATACATGTAATTTTATCTACTGAAATCTATAACAGGAGCCATGTGAAAAATCGTCAATAATTATTTATTGTAATGTCTGACAATTTTCAACATTAGAACAACATGGCATAGTTATTGCATGTACATATTAGTAATCTCATCAGAAAATAATGGGATTTGTACATGTATACATAATTATACACAGGAAATAAGCATAATGGCTCATAAGTTCAAAGTTGCGGTTGCTTAATACTGGTCGTAAACTTCTTGTCTTAAAACGAGGCATATACTTACCATAATGTTGTACTTATGAACCAATATTTCTAAAAATATTAAAGATCCAGAGATGTTCTTTAGAGAGAGAGAGAGAGAGAGAGAGAGTAGAGAGAGAGAGAGAGAAAGAGAGAGAGATAGAGCGAGAGGTCGATAGAGATATAGATAAATAGATAGATAGATAGATAGATAGATAGATAGATAGATAGATAGATAGATAGATAGATAGATAGATATTGATCAATAGAGAGGGAGAAGAGACAAGAACTCCATTATGCCAAGAGTTCCAGCTGCAAACATTACAGCTATTGAAAAAACTTTGCACCGAACAAAATAGTCAGGGACACTTCTATATCCTATGATTCCTTGACTCCAATTATATCACCCCTTAGTAGTTCAACGTCAGCACCATCACCACCCCAATCCTACTACCATCCTACTAGTTGTACTACTCTCAATCCTTTTCAAAACCTGCCACAAATTCAGATATCTGGGCAAGCCTTTGCGTTCCTGGCAGAGCTCATTTCAGTCAGAAAAAGCTCCTGGATCCATGAATTCTTATATTAGGCGAAATACACTCTGAACGTACAGCCTAATTCATGTTAATCTTCATTAAAATTCCTTCATAAAGTATTTGAATATGGCTGTTTGAAGTTTGTTTTTTTGTTTATAATTATTGAAAAGAGTTCTTCATCAGGATTCTCAAGAAGATAAAGGAATGTACGCTGGAACTCTCCCCGTGATTCTCTGACAGTCTGAGAAGGTACACCATAAACGGCACCATATAATGCTTTATCTCTTTCGTTTTCGTCTCCTTCGTAACAAGGTGGCCCTGGGGTAGAACGTCAGCCTCCGACGCTAAAGGTCCGTAGTTCGCGCATGGCGATTTCGCTCCCTACTGGTTGAGTCGGTGTCAGTATAATGTGACCGGCTGAGTCCGGAGTCATGGTATCCTCGCCCTGTCTTGTGTGTGGCAGCACATAAAATTGTCAGACGCCAGTCTTGGGATCCGTCCACAATATAGTCTATATAGTGCTGATGTTGGACGTTAAACCAACCCAACTCACTCAACTCAACTCCTTCGTAACAAAAGCATAATCAGAACATCATTATTATTCTTCGTCGGGAGAATTCATCTTCGGAGAAAAACAGAATCGCTTTGCCACTGGCAGAAATGAAGCATGTAGCATGAGCATAATAAACTTCTATGGTCTGTCAGCCTTAAAGTAAGGCTTTGAGTGTTTTTTTTTTGTCGTCTTTTTTTTCTATTTCGTTTTTGTATTTGCTCTGTTAAATCTTTGCTGTTCGCGGCATAAAGTGTACTACAACCTGCATTCGCCGCGCGTATTTTTATTCTAGTCGTTTAAAAAAAATTTGTTTTGTTGTTGTTGTTGTTGTTTTGTTTTTTTTGTTTTTATTTTGGGGGGGGGGGGGGGGGGGTGCTCAAATCTTGTTATTAAAACATTGTATGTTGGAGATTATGTGCACGTTTTATCTCTGTGAGGAAAGTTTAGTTATATTATATATACTTTATAACTCCGTGTCGCTTGACAAAATTGTAGTCAGCGATTTCGGCACGAGGAGAGAAAGTGTGCGCGTGTGAGCAGTTGGTAAACTTAGCGCTACTGCTTTCTTTCCTATGATTTATACATTGTACTAATCTAAGTTAGTCCTTTTATAGCTGGGACTGAAGCAGGAACAGTTTGCAGCTAGTCTGCGTTATTCTCTATGCAACTTTTACATTTTCAGACGACGTGAATTACGACGCGTAAGTGGAATTTTCTGTTATCAGAGTTCTAGTGTAATATGTGGAGTATTATTTGTCTTGGAGAGGCGTGCTGTGAAGTTATTGCCTGGGAGAGGCGTGGTTATTTTAGATGCTGCTTAGAGCATGTTAAAGCTTTAAGGCTGCCCTTCCTCGTTTCTAGCCGGAAAACTCCCGAGCTGTATGCCATTTTGTTATTGCTATATCTATCTATATACTACGGAACTGTACATAACTGTATTCCCATCTGGGTATGAACATTCTAAATGTCTATTTACCTGTCGAGTTGTTCAAATCGTGCTGCACGATGTAATTGTAATATTGTAACTGTCGCTGCTCCTCAATCCCGTACCTATTAGCTGCATGTGAGCTTCCTGTTAAAACGCTGCCCATGACGTTGTTGTCACTATGTCAGCCTGCCAGGTTCTCACCGCCCGTGGTCAGTCTGTCACTGTGTCAGTGGTCATCAGCAGCTTTAAATACCGTCGTCGCGGCCCTGCGCTCACCCTAGTTACTTAAGAGCATATTCGTCGAAGTGTGAAAAGGAGCAGCATCAGCATGGGTTTACGCCATGCCTCTTCGACTGTAGGGTTACCGGCGGGCCCTGTCTCATTCGTGTCACATTATTATACCACTAAAACCGACCCTAGGAGTAGGAGGATGAAATCTGATTTTTTTTTTTAAATGGCTGACAGTGCGTAGGCCTATCAATTCCCTACACAGTACCAGGCGATCAACGTGCCACCCCTCCCCCTTTTCCCCACATGATAGATGATGTACGGTTTATCGACAGGTAAACCGTATGGATGTAACCATTTTCGTTTTGACAATGTCCATCACATTCTTAAAATTTAGATGGACGCATTGTGCTCGATATAGTGTACTGTAAGGAGCAGTTGCCTTCTTCTTCGACTTAGTTCAAGTTCCAGCAATCCATGAAATTCTTGTCCCACTATTTTTCTCCTCTGGAAATATTAGATGTGCATTTATTAGCGCCGTATGCACTGCAGAGCAGTCATGGTAGGCTATGGGGCCACTGTATTAGTATTATAGCTGTGATTTTCTCAGTTGTTTTTTTTAAATTTTGGGTGTCCAGTACTGGAGTCGATGAACTAAGAAGACAAATTTAACCCTACATTTCCAAATTTCTGCAGTTGAGGGTGTTAAACGTATCTTTTGTTTTTTTTCCAGCATGGTCAGGTATGCTTGTTTGCAATAATTGGCCCTGTAACATTCTATTTTGTTTATACTAATATCATTACATTTTCCTAATTTGAGACGATTCCCTTGTTTATGTTCTAGATGTATTGGTTATCTTCTTCATAAAAATTAATATAATTCTCAAGGAATTTGTCTTTTTAATGTTATTTGATAACTAAGCAGTGTGACACATGGATCAGGAGATAATGCGACATGCTTATAACTACATAAGTTATATGAAAAAAAACCATATATATTGTTTGTAATCTATAGTGAAAACACCATGATTTGCATTAATATAAAATGCCACTAATCAATTTTTAAAGTACGGTAAGTCCATGTAGCTGGATTAAAAGTTAATTATGTTTTCGTTTAATTGTTTAAAGTCCTAAGTATTTGTTCCTTTTCCTCCATAATTTCATTTTTTAATCACAATCCTTCAGAGCTGTTGTCCAGGCATGTTCTCTTTAACGGTGTTGTTCGAACCTTGGGATAGGTTGTTGCTTCAACATTGCTTTTGTGTGCAGGAAGCAATTAAGAGATTCATTCCGGACTATTTAAGTATATCCAATTAAGGGAAATTTCGAATTAAGTAATGTGTACTGTTAAATGAATTTGAAAATTAAAACCAAATTGAAACTATGAGTTTTGCAGAAGTACATGAAGCCGAATTATTAAAACGTTGACCAACAACCATTCACCAACATCAATCTGTTTCATAGAACCAATAGAAGTAAAAAAAAGATCACTGCTTTAAAATTATTACATTATTTATTCAAAAATAAACTTATGTTAAGATGGTTTTTTTTTCAATAACAATAACATCAAAGCATCAATCGATTACAATGATATAATCTATAATTCACTAGGCAATGTGCAAAACAAGTTCAATTTGAACAACATTTTTAGGGATTATTTATTATAGATTATAGTACAATGGTACAAAAAATATCAACACACTCAGCAAGAATTTTTAAAATCCCAACTCAAAGGCAAAGCATTTTAACTGAACCTCAGAAGAATATCAGTATGTGCATTAAACTTACAGGGGCCTACTCTATGACACATAGCTTTTATAAAGTATAATACTGCAAAGAAGTAACGGCAATGCAATGCTTTAAATTTGACAGTATGAAAATTAACATTTGTTGCAAATAAATGATTCTGGTCATCAAATTAAAAAAAGGTTGATATAACAGAACTTATAATATAAGACTGGAATGCAAGATTAATTTACAATCAATCTAAATCATTTTCTCCATAAAAAACAAACAACAATAACAGAAATCATTCACCAAAACATTTTCTTGAAAAGGAGACACTGTGCTGTTCACAATGATATAGTTTAACCAGATTCTGAATAATGTTTACCCATTTTAAACACTTGTAGTTGTACTGGTATATCGCACTAAAAAAAAAAAAAAGGATACCCCCAAAAGAAAAAGTTAAAAAGGAAGAAAACAGTGTTCATTTGAGTAAAAAATTTCTTAAAAGAAAATATCAAGCATTTGATTTCTTTATAAAATAATGCCCCCCCCCCTCTTTCAAGGAAACCCTAACTCTTTCAATATACAAGCCTACATTCAACATTAAATTGGAAAAAAAGGGACCCACGCCATTTTAAAAACCTAATGGTTGATGAAACAATGAACGAGGGGATAACTGTACAGCTTCAAATCTCAACACAGAACTGGCATATCAACATAATTCATTTTTATGCTGGGATCAACCAACAAAAAAAAACCATCCAATTCAGATTTTAGATGATATCTCATTTATTCTACCTAAATTATCAAAACTGTTTCACACACACTAGTTAAGTGACTGTAATGTTCATTCCGGAAATAAAAAATCATCACCCCAAAAACATTCCATCTGACAGTCACCCCTAAAAACACCTGTACAATTAAAAACATCATTAACATAGACTTCCAACATTAATATTACAATAAAATAATCGACAGAGTCAACATCATAGAAATAGAGGAAAATCTACTGCAATTCTTTTACACCTATCCTCTTTGTGTTAAAAAAAAACAACAGTTCCATGTATCAAACAATGATTTTAAAAACAAAGATTAATGTGTTCCAAGAATCAACATTACCCCAACAGGACTGGTAACGGGACAAATTTTGTAATAAGTAAAAACTCAAACATTTTAATAAAAAAAATTTTTCACTGTTAGGAAAAAAAAAGAGTATTAGAGGATTCTTCCAGTATAACCACTACGCTGAAATAACTTGAGCAATAAAATTAAATTATTATTTACACAAGCATAACAAAATATACAACTATTTACTAAATTACACTTTTAACATGATATTTTGAAAACCTACTTAGAGAATACTGTTGTATTGTCCGTGATCTAGGAACGATGACTTTGTTTCATGTACAAAAAAAAAAAAAAATCATATTTGATAGTACTTTTAAGAAGTACTCCTCTCTTCCTCTATTACAAGTCAGGCTATTTAATAATGCATTAGAAAGTTGCAATATTCTAAACATATGTGATGATATCCAGTAACTAGTTCTATAAAAAATCAATAATTAGCAGTACAAAATATACAATTATCTACAATGTTTACAATCCTGTCTTTTAATACTCAGATCCAACATTTTATTTCACAATTTTTTTTTAAAGACACTTGTACACAGAAAAAAAAAGTTCATACCCATGCCAAAATAACATGATCCATAATCTTGATGTGATGTTGATCAAATGGTTAAAGATACAGGCAGCTTGGCTCACTGTATACCCTAGTATAAAAAATGATACAACTAATGAAGAGATGACAGGTGGAGTGCTCTTGATTTTCCGACGTAATCTTGCACAACCAGAGTGCAAAACAGTAAAAATTGTTGCTCCAGCAACAACTGAACAAGTTGCCTAGTATATTATAGCAATAACACACAAAATGGAAAGGACATACCAATACAAGGATGCTATCTAAAAAAATAGACAAAAATAAAATACAGAAAAACAAAGAACAATACAACCAGGAACAAAATGAAAATTAGTATGATAGATAATGTATTACATACCAAAGATTTTGCAGAGCAGGGCTTGTATGCAACTTTTCTATGTCCGCAACTTATGCAGAGTCTGTGGACATGATTGTCTTGACAAAGATTTTATATTGCTGACAAGATATTTTCCCTGCCTCTGTAACAGTGTTACTAACACAGTAACCTTAAAAGGTAAGATGCCAAAACACATTCAGAAACTAAAATTAACAAACAAAACTTATGTGACTAAATATGGGCCTTGCCCTGTAGAACTGCAGAAATTTGAAAGATATATATTAAACTATTATTCAGCTTGCAATTGAACAATAGAGCTTTACCACTGCAACCAGTTGTAGGGCTATATGTTTGTTCATACAATATTTGATGACAAGACTCAATTTTTAACATAACATTAACAAATTAAATATAAACATTACTAATACTACAAGAATATTTTGATAGCATCCACGATATCAGCAGCCCTTTTCCATTAACATGTATGTTAAATGATTATGGTGATTTCCTAACAAGAGGCAATTACTTATTTTTACTATGCTTTTTGTGACAAGGCCTTACCCTGGTCAGGGCAGATCACACAGCTTCACAAAGCTTCCTCAAGTGCAACCTCTGCACAGACTTTTCAATTCAGCTGAGCTCTTACCACCACACTCAACCTTTTCATGCTCACCATGCCCACAGGGTAGAGCAAGCATTTTACGAAAGGATGCCAGAAGCGACTTCCATAAACGGTCAAGCCATACAGTGATACACTGTATTCACCCAACTCCAACCACATTTCTTTTTCCTGTATCATCCTGCATCATTCTCCAAAGCCAAGAGAGAAAACTGTATGAAAGAAAAAGCAAAATGTGTAAGTCCCTGGGCAGAACTCCACATTATTAGTGACTGGTATACAAAATATTTCACAGAGCAAAGCATTAACAGTTATAGAATTAGGTTATTAGCATTTTTTTCTAAACATAGTGCTCAATATTTGCACAGAATTAAATGAGACAAGATCAAACAGTTGTTTCAGTAGTCGAGATACAATTATAAGAGGCATTAGAGCAGAAATGGGCAAATTTTTTCCACATTCTACACCCCATAAAGACTGGGTTACCGTTACGCCTGATTAATAATTTATAGTACACCAAATAGTAAATTCTTACCAAAATGTAACTAAGCGAGGCTTGAAGACTTGGGCGTAAAAATCAGGCATTGACAAATTATACATTGTAAAGATGATGATGTAAGGAGACCACCTAAAAAGAGGAAAATATTCAATTAATATAAAAGAACATTTTGCTTCATATGAACATAAGTTCAGCATGTATTATAAAGACCTCTCTGTGGACTTCACCAGATGGCTTAAATTAGATTGAATCAATATCAAACCAATGATTATTAAAATTTAACCTGTGCTCATCAACACTCTTTAGCAATCATTAGTGTATGTCCAAAAGGAAGCCAAGTCTGCTCAAGTTATAAGAAACAATTTGTATATCATCTTTTCCAAATTTAGTGTTTCTCACACCTTAAGAGCAGAACCTTTTACTTCAGAGAAGTCATAATAATACATAAATATATTCCAACACTAAATTATAATAATGATGGCAAAAATTAACTAGCCGTCTGTGAACTTGCTGCTGCTGGTCCCCAGGTGAAGAATTCACAGGATCCAAACATCAACGTCAACGATGAAATGTACACCACGCCATAGTTCTTCATAATTGTTTTTCGTCTCTTGAAGAATGAGTTTTCAGTCACAGGTACAAACATCACTGCAATACTAACTACTTGCAAGTAACCAATTACAAACAGTCGTGAATGCAGTATCAAAATAATATCCCCCAAGATCAAAAACTTTAATTCTTGTCTTTAATGGGTACAAAAAGTTAGAACCATTATTCTTTAATCTTCAGTTGAATGATTATTTAAGTTCAGAGATAATGACCCTTATGATTTTTGTTAACTGAAAGCTTTCGTACACCATAAAAATATATGTGTAGGAAGCTTTTGTCTTGAAATAAGTATTAAGTCTCCAGGTTCGACACTTGTTGACTCATGACTTTTGGCTTTGGGTGTGTTTAGCCAGAGACGAACACTTTGAACAGAATTCAAGGGAAGCCTCACTTCCATTAACATGCAAGCACACCCCTGCTCTTTCCAAGTTTTCATGAACCATTCTAGCCCTCTTAGCACTACGTTCAGCCCTACTATTATCACTTCTTGTGTTAGCATCCGCAGTATAACTGTGATCAACGAACTCACTGGCGCCTCTCTTTCTCCCTACAATACTAGCAGACAGTTTCACCTCACTCACTCCACCTATATTTCTCAAAAGACTAGAAAGAGAACTTGCATTGACAAGTACTGATTTCAGATATCTAACTTCCTCCTCTAAGCTACCCAAATTTTTCTTCAATTCAATGTTTTCATCTCTAAGCTCCTTATTCTCTTTTCCAAGCTTTTCAACATCCTTCTCCAAACCATTCACATACACTTTCTTCTTTTCTCTGTTCATCTTGGCCTGAATAGCATTTTTGCGAGACCTTTCATCTAAAGCTTTCATTATGTCATCATCACAGCAGTCTGAGGCAGGAGATGCCTTCAGTACCTTTAAAACTTTCACTGCAGGTTTCCTTTTCGTCTTGGTACAAACTTCTTGAAAATAGTTCAATGGGTCTGCATTTTGAAAATTATGCCTTTCTAGGCTGATGCCACCACTACTAGAGCATTCACTATCAGAGTTCTCGACATCAATATTTAGATCACTGTCCATGGGCAAATGTTGCGGAGCACCTGAACTTAGGGCTCGAGGATAGCAAATATTTTTAGTAGAAATGTTATTTATGTTAGTAGGAGAGCCTTGAGATTGCTCAAAATTATGCACTAAAGCACCCTCTTTGTCGTTGTCAAGTATTGAAATGTCTGCGCCTAAAAGGTAAGTAGCGAGGTCATCAGTGCCTTCATCTAGACCTGACCAATCTACGACAGGCTGGATTGATGCGACTGTATCTACAGTTAAGTCATCGCACCCAGTTGGGCTGCCAGCCTCTGACATGATCATAGAAATGCCACTGTCAGACTCATGCCATGGAGACTTGTCAAGTTTCACCAGATCAAAATTCTCTGAAATGAGACCACTTGGAAGCGCATTTAAGTTCATATCTGCAGCCTTTGATCCTCGAGTAACATCAGCTGATGATAGCTCAGCTCCTGGATAAAAAAGACCTATGTTGTGAGACTGAGGAGCAACAAAAGGATCTTTCATAACATCCATAACCGAATCACTGGACACAACAGCATCATCTTTGTCCCAGAGATCATCAAAGGAAACCCCTTCAAATTCATATTGTGCCATGACTATGATCTTTTTGTTGAAAATTACAACTTTATATCTCTAGATATAGTCTGGATAAAGTAATTTTTAAATGCAGGTGTATGTACAGATTTTTTATAATTTATGATTTATCACCTAGATTGATTATCTTGAGTCTACACTTTGCCCCAGGTTCGACCTTGCAGAATTTCTTAGTTTCTAGATCAAGAATCTTGATCCTATTCTAGATAAAACATCGATAGGATAGCCTTCTGAATCTAAAATCTAGATTTATAATTCAATCTATAGGAAAGACTGGATCTGGAAAATCTAGATATCTAGACTTCAACCAGATCTAGATTCTATAGGCTAGCCTACATGTAAGAATCTAGATAGATTCTAGACTATGAAACTGTACGTATCCAAATCTAAAACAGATTAAGCTTACACTTACAAGGGGTGATTTTAGTTGGTAGTTTAAGTCTTGAATTAATCCAAACGACAGCACATTGATAGAATCAAGCCTTGAAAAATGAAGTGGTTCTTGGGGAGTGGACTGGATCTCGCATCTGGATCTAGAATTCCAAATAGTTACAGACGTCTCGCCGACCAGAAGTCGTCCACGAGGAAACTAGGAAACAAAGTACACAACAATGAATCTTCGATTGTTAAAAGTATATTAATGCGCGTAAGAAACAACGTTGCCCCTACGTTTGCCGATTCATCATTTTATTCTAATTTCTGATTAGTTGATAAATTTAGAATCGACGTCAACAGGTATTCTTAGTAAATGAGTAATAAACAGAGGAAACGTTGTGCCGACGTTACCTTGTTGCACCGTTCCAACATGTACACATCCGCGCCTACTAAAAATAAACCTCAAAATAAGCCTATCTACTTGAAAATGTAAACGTATCACAGTTGAGAGAGAAGCCATTAAGACGTATACCCTTATTCTATAATTAAGAATGAAAAACTTTCTATTTGTGATAATTTTTTTTATAATTTGGCGACAAAACTAATAATATCATGTGACTAAAGAACTAAAATTGGAAAAACCCGGTTTATGGGGGAAAGTCCCAGACTAAAATAAACAAGAACACACCCATCCCACCCCTGGAAATTTTTTTTTTTTATTTACAAAGGATTAGAAAAACAAACAACAACAACTACAAGTAAATAAACAAAAACAGAAATGTGGCGCAAAGGGTGAAGCCTGGAGATAAAATCCTCTAAACTGGATCTAGACAAAGTTTACCAATGACTATGAAGAAGACTAGTTACATCAATTCTTTCAATTATCCTTGGTTACATGATACTGCATCAAAAGCAGCACCCCGTGCTATCGACAGAACACATTAGATTTTATGTCAATTGTGGCTTGCAGTTAGATTCTATTTATTTTACTAAGCTAAGTTTTGTATTTTACAGAAATTCTTTTGTATGGGTAAACGTGTATGTTACCGCTATTGTTGGTCCAGGAGGGAGCGGTGGTTCGAGTCCTGGCGATTTCGCTTCCTACTGGCTGGGTCGGTGTAATGTGACCGGTTGAGACAGGAGTCATGATATCCCCGCCCTGTCTCGTGTGTGGCAGCACATAAAATTGTCATGGGGCTCGTCCACAACAGAGCATATAGTGCTGATGTTGGACGTTAAACCAGCTCAACTGGTCCAAGGGGAGTGTTAATTGATAAGATGAGAAACACCTTTATAATCCTAAAGGGAAATTGGTCCTGGTCGTACATTTACATTTGGTTCAATTTAACATCAATACATATTTGAGAAGGGAAAAATTTAACATCTTACATACACAGTTGCAATTATATTCTGTCAGGCATTATAATTTAGAATAGCATACCTCTATACCAATTCAAGTCCTCTAAGTAAAGCAATTTTGTAGCAATCTGACGGAGGTTGGTATAAACTTGGTTATGTATCTGTCTGTTCTGGACCTTTTTTATATTTATCTTTCTCTTGTGTCGGATGTTTCATATTCACTGTGGAGAGGTTGGTTTATATATATATGATGTTATACACTTTGCTTTATAAAATACTTGTAAAACATGATTATGTCTTTGAAAGGGGTGAAATCACAGCCAGTAATTCGGGAAGTTTTCTTTCTTACTCCGTCTACTCTATGATAACGATTTTTTATACGATTCCTCCAAAACATATAATTCGAAAAGATATGAAACTTTGAATATAGAAGACAAAAAAATTCTCATTATGTTGTAGTTGACATTGAACGACTTCAATTTCCTTAAAAAGTAAGGCAGTTGATTAGCTATTTAAATCAGGATTTCAATGTGGGTGTTCCATAAAATTTAACAACCAACGGTGTGCCCAAGAAATTTGTATGAGCCAAAAATTTCAACGTGTACATATTTTCTTAGTCGTGTAAAAGCAGGCGCCTCGTTTCATTTTTATTAAATATCATAGTGTTGTTAATACAAATTTGTGATAGCTTACGACTACTCGTAAGGAAATGATAATAAGAAGGCTTAAGAGTGTCGTAAACTGACGTAAGCTCTTTTGAATTGTTAACGTTTTAAGTTAAAAAGACTCTCACATCATGGCACAAAGTTGTGTATTTCTTCAAATAATCTTCGTTGTTTGTTATGATTCCAGTTAAGCAAGAGTCATCAGCAGATTTACCGTTGTGTCTGGTAGTCATTGGTGTAGGCAGTTTATGAAATCGGCGAAAGCACTCAAGTTATTTTAACGTGCAATAACAATGACATCAATATGCAAGTCATACAATTTTTTTTATCACATGATGGGGCTCGATAGTATTAAAAGCAGAAGAAAAATCAACAAATAAACTTTTAGCAAAACTGTGTCTGTCTCCAGATGTTTTAGGATAGTATTCAAAAACAAGATGACCAATCTGGAGGCCTATAGAACTGTCGGTACGAAACAAGATCCGGATCTTCAATACCAACGTGAAGTCGGCCTTACTCTATGCCTCAGAAACATGGCGCCTGACCAAGACCAACAGTCATCAACTGCAATCATTCATTAACAGATGCCTCAGAAACAGCCTCATCGTAATGTGGCCTGAAGTTATCCCGAACAAAGAACTGTGGGACAGAACGAAGCAAACTCCCATCGAGGCGGAGATCAGTAAGCGCAAATGGGGCTGGATAGGCCACACACTTCGAAAACCTGTATCCAACATCACACGGCGAGCCCCCAAGATAAACGCAAGGTCGAACGTCCGAAGCAGAATTGGCGGCGAAGCACCAATGCTGAGATAAAAGCCGCTGGTAGTAGATGTCTGAAGAGGACTAGCCAGACCCGAGTTAGGTGGAGGGGATTTGCTAAGTTTTAAGGGTTTTTCAATGTTAATGTGTAACAAACTTATTGTTTCTTGGGATGGTGAACAAAAAAGTGTGCCACGGGCTTTAATCCACACTAAAAAAAAAAAAAAAACTGAACAAATTGTGATGGCAGTCCTGCTGCTAAAGAATTTAACGGACTGCACTTAATTTCTTGAAAAAAAAAACAACCCCACCGAAATGTAATTTTTAGTGCCATCATCATCAAAAGTAATGAAATCAAGGATCGCCCTTTTTGACGTGTTCCCCCTCTGTTCCCCCTCTGTGTCTAAATATCATCAACCATGGGACATTTCTGCATTGTATACTAGTTGTTGTGGATGGAGTTAAAAAAGCAACCAATGAACAAGAGTAATTATACCAATTTCATGTTTTCATATATTCCTCGTTTCTATACTCTAATAAACATTTGATAGAAAGCGGACCTGACTACCCAAACCAACCTCCTGTAAGACCATTGGCAAATTAAACTAATAATGCTAAGTAAACATCAAATGTGTAGGCCCCGTTCCTCATAGTTTCTTTCGTTGTTTCAAGGTAGCAGGTTACTGCAATTGGTCTTAATGAACTTAAAAATTGCTTTAAGACTAATAATAATATTGTAATTCAGCTTTGGGTTGGTCTCAGTCTAGGTATGAGCTAGAATCTGAACGGCGGAGAAAGAAGTCCTGGTATTTTGCTTCCATGGCAAACATTTTGAAGATAATCTAGATTCTGACGATGGATCTAAGAAAATCCAAACGACAAATTACTACGCGCGTCAATGACCTGTATGTATTGAAGTAAAACAAAAAAAAAAAAACCCACCAAAAAGCGTAGGTAAACAAGCAAAGGGACATAATAAGTTAAAAGTTAGATCTTAAAATGTTATAAAAGAATTATACCCCTTACTTAACCAGTGGGAAAATTTATCATTCTGTGTTTAGGAAGATTAAATAAAAAAAAAAAAAGGAGCAAGGGGTAAAAGATTTCAGCTCTGACGGTCTGGCCTCCCGCCTTACAGACACCCTCAGGATAGCCGGCCCACAGACACCACGTTGACAAAGTCCATAACGCCCGTGCTCAGTGGTTATACACAGTATGCAGATCTTAGCCGTTTTACAAGCCAGTGCTGGAACCAGTCTATAGCGAAGTTACATTAGAAGTCGCTTTGAACGTAGCTGGATTCAGTATATACCCTGATCACACATATATACTTCTTCTTTGCTATACATTATATTAAATTAATATTTTTATTGAAGTTATTATAAACGATGAAATTGGGTAATTTTATTGTTAATAATGCTAATGCTAATGTTAAACTTGTTGCTTTTTCATTGCAATAGTTTTCTCAAAATTGTACGAAATGTACATGGGTTTTAATAATCAAAACGAAACAGGTGATTGGTTGTAACATCTTTTTTAGCTCCAGAGTACTGTTTGTTGGTTTAAAATACTATTGCCGATTGTTTGTACCATTATGGCTTTTGCTATATTAACAGACATAAAGCCACAACTTCTAGCCCACTCTCATGCGTCCTAACTTTGCAAAAAGAAATCCACGAGAAAACTATAAGATTTATCCTTATGTTTTTCCACACATTATTATGCACACAGATTTATTCAAACGAAAATGGAAGAGAGGGAAGAGAGAGAGAGAGAGAGAGAGAGAGCGAGCGAGAGAGAGAGAGAGAGAGAGAGAGAGAGAGAGAGAGAGAGAGAGAGAGGAGAGAGAGAGTGAAAAAGAAAGAGACAAAAGGAGAATTGAAGAGAGAAAGAGATAAAGAGTAGCGGTACTGTCTAGGGAAGAATGCATTGTGAATGTTTCAGATGTTAGTCTTGGGGCCTGTCGATGTATGAGGAATCTTTGTGGGCACATAGGTGATGTTAAACTTGAAGATGGCTTCTCTTTAACTTCTCCATGAAAATGCTTGCATTTGCAGTTCTCTTTTCTGTTTGGAAAAAGATTTACATAGAAAACGTCATAAACGGGTACTCATGTGGTAATACCAAACTGTTAAAATGGCATCAGCTATTCAAAGAATATTTAGAAGTAATGCGGTTTGTATTATAACAAAAACATATTTACAACTTTCTTATACGTTACGTAGGCCTAAGGAATGCCTCGTTCATGCATATCCTTTTTCTGTACTCAACGAAGATTTAACACGTATTAAAAATTCAACATTTATTTCCTTGTTAAGATAAAAGTTCACATCTTGGGTTTCCTATTTTACACACAAACATACATACATAAATACATACAAACATCATCATCAACAACAACAACAACAACAACAACAACAACAACAACAACAACAACAACAACAACAACAACAGCAACAACAACACCACCACAACAACAAATCCTCGTTAGAGAAGTTGGATGGTGGGAGAATGAAACAGCCAGCACTTGCAGATAATGATGATTTTTATAAAAAAGATTAATATAGAGTAGTAGTAGTAGTAGTAGTAGTAGTAGTAGTAGTAGTAGTAGTAGTAGTAGTAGTAGTAGTAGTAGTAGTAGTAGTAGTAGTAGTAGTAGTAGTAGTAGTAGTAGTAGTAGTAGTAGTAGTAGTAGTAGTAGTAGTAGTAGTAGT